>BMAO01038431.1:389289-407415 GCA_019973975.1 Trichonephila clavata
TTTTAAAAAACTTGAAAGTTACACAAAAACATATAAAAAACAAACATCAATAAATCTGGCAACCAGAAAATGTTTGATATGCTAGATTACAAATGCAATTATTCCTAAATGCAGAAAATACACTATTATCTAAATGCAAGAATTATGAGCAGTGGCATAGCTAGGTATCCAAGGGCAATGGTTCAAAAAAATGAGGGCCCAAGCTTGGTTGTAAGTAAGTCTATCAAGTAAAAATACATGAATATTTTAAGTATACAAAGCTACAATTTTTATTTACTATCTTCTCTTTCTTGACATTGTATGCGCTGAAACAAACACCACTGGGTTTCTTTTTTAAATCATAATTTATAATTTATCCAATACAATTCATAAGTGCTTGAATATTTACTGTCGTTAAAAGAAAGCAGAAATGTAATTCTAGGCTAAAGAACGTCGTTGGGGATTCCCTAGCTATTTATTTATTTATTCGGAAGATCGAACTCATCCACCAGATAGCTTACAGCTACAAAATGGTCAACCGAAATAGACAGGAAATGATGTGAAAAATATGCATGAACAACAAAAAAAATTACAATATTATTTTAAATATTTTTAAAAATACACCTCTACAAAAGATCAAGTATGTCTTAAGGCAGGGGCCTATTGGGCCGAGCCCAGGGAATCGGCCGCAATGGGGGCCTCATCTCGTTCTCGAGTCCGTCTTAATAAAATCATAATCGAATAATTTCAATGGTCAAATGTTTCTTCCCGGTTCTAATTTCCGAAAAAATGGGAATTTTGGACAATATGTCAATCAGCTACATGTGATGACCGTCGCTCACGCACAAGCCTACCACCATATATCATCATTACTCATTCAGTCAAAAGGCGACAATCGGTCAAGCCAGTTTGTGCGATTGTAAGTCATACACATTTATTTGTTTGGGATTATTGTTTGTACCAGTATTTGGCAAAGTATGAATGTCAATTTTAAAGGGTCATAGACGGGTCCTACATTTGTGTAGGGGCCCAGGGCCTCAAGAAGTCCTCAGACGTCCCTGCAAAAGAGCAGTGGAGGGGGGAATTACATCAGTATATTGCAGATATGGCTAAGATTGCGAAATACTGAAACAGAAAACTAGCTTATTATGAATCATAGTGTTATTACAAATAGAACCTTAGGAAGGGAATTGCTTCTTGTGTAGGTTTTTTCAGAAGTAATAAGTATGGTAAGATTTTTCATGGAAATTGAAATTTATTTTCTAGTACCAGTTAAAAGAAAAATGAAAGATTGTGAATAAAATAAATTTTTCAATAGTATTGCAAATTTAGTTTGACTGTTGGTCAGAGTTCGGGGGCCTCCCTGAACTTGAGGGCCCCAGAGCACAGCACGGCCAAATCCTTGGTAGCTACCCCACTGATTTTCAGTTAAATGTGATATTGTCAATTGCTTAAAATATGATTGTTGCTCATTGAAATTAGTTATGCAAGATATTTAGATACTTTAAACAATTTTCTATTACATTAAATCATCTTATGTTATAATGCAAAAGGGGAGAAAAGTTACAATTTTAGAATCAGTGTTATCATTCGATCATGGTTCAAAATCACAAAGTCTAAAACGAAAGTGATCTGTAAATCAAAAGGAACGTTAATTAAAAACAAACACTACTACTTGGATATTACAAAAATTATTGGCACAAGCCCTTGCATGTTGAAAACGGACTTTACATGAAAATAAAACACTGAGGAAAAGACATCATGATTCCTGAGTTATGCAGGATGGCAAAATGATGCTATCAGCTGACATTTCTAACACTTTTAGCAAAATACCTATAAGAAAATTTCTTAAAAATTAAAACAAAATTTTTAAAAAAATTTTAGTTTTATTGAGATAATTTCAGGGTTTTGATACTCTGAAATAAACCAAGATCAATCAAATTTGTTTAATTTTTTACAAAATGAATAGGGTTACATATCAAAAACTTTAAAAATTTGCCATATATTTCGGTTCTTTCTTTAAAATCAAATAAGCTGAATAATACATTTTTTTCCTGAAAATTAGCATCTTTTACTAGTGTAAAGAAAAACATTTTTCAAAGAAGTTTATGTCAATTTGTTATCATATAAACCATTTACTATAAAAAAATTACTGCTAGTCGAATTAAATTTTTTTAAAAAGATTGGATTTGTTCAGTTACTTACCAGAGCTGTCTATCAAAGTAATAATCTGCCACACCATTCCATGCTTCTTCACTTACTTCTAAAAAGTCACCTTTTTTAAGCAATTCAATTACACGAAATGAATTTCCTAAGATACGATGAAGATCGATTGCAGACATTCTGAAATATAACAAAATTTTAAGTTCTAAATAACACGAAAATCACTTACATATCAAGAGAGTTATATTTACGTCGCACTACAAAACTGCATGAGGGCTATTGGCGATGGACCTCGTAATTTTGAACCATGGTCAAGTGAGGAGGATGAAAACTGAGTTAGTACCTCCTTCTTCTAACTTCCACACCACACCAACGAGAGGACGTTTGAGTCTCAACAGATTTGATGTGCAACAGCCCCTTCTACACAGCAGGACTTCAGCGACAAAAGGCTAAAACTTGAGACATACCAGTCCATTAACATGACCACTAGGCTAGTGCAGCCTCATTTACATATCAAACATTTTAAGTAATTAGAAATTATTTCAACTGAATAGTAAGTTTATATTTACATCACTAAAACAGGATTTATTTTGATAGTAAATAAATCCTTTTTTTACTATCAAAATAATCTTGTTTTTTTGCTATAGTTTTGATAACCAAAACTATAGCAAAAATAAACTATAGCAAATAAAACTAAGCTAAAAACCTTAACATTGAAACACAGTAAAACAAGTCAATTATCAGTAACAGTGGCGCACACAAAGGGGGTGTCCTAGGAGTCTGGACACCCCCCACAGCCCTTGAGTTTTTTTCGATTGAGGATAATCCTGTATATATATAATGTAAAATTTAATTAAGTACTTGTAATTAACAAGTTATTTTATTAATTAATGCTAATTATTAATTCAATAATTTATTTTTTACTGTTTTTGTTAACAAAATCAGAAGAATCAATTGGTGTTGTCTTGAGGTACGATACGAGTTGGGAGCCTTTGGACCATGGACACCCCCCTTGAAAAAAAAATTTCTGCAAATCAGTAAAGATATATAAAATATTTATTTATAAATATTTAATAAATAACCAAATAATATAATGATTTTCACAAATACTTGTTCTTGTCACTTATTCAAATTAAGTGAAGATTAAAAATACTATTAATAATCAAAGATAAACATTAAACACAACATTTATAATTTTTGCTTACAATCTGTCAGTTGTCAAATAAATTCGATCCACTTCTTCGTAATTTTAAAATATGCCTGTACTTCAGCTTTCTTCACAGTTTCATTCTAAAAAATAATTCAAATTTTAAAACAATACATAACATATATTTCAAAATATACAGACATTTTACATACAAATTACAATGTTATAAAATTTAAAATAGAACATCAATCAAGATCCTCACAAATATTAAGAATTACTCGAGAATTTAACATCCATGCTTGAAAAAAGTTATTTTTTCCAGAAAAATCAGAAACATTTATTCATAGTGAAATTAAGTAAAAACTTTGCAATACAACTTATTTATATTTGTAAGTTAATTGCACCCCTTGCATTCAAATATTAAATTAATACTCGAAGGTAGATGATAAAAGTAAACAATCGCCTGATAAATAAACATATTAAAAATAAATCAATACAAATACATACATTGATATCGAGGATACTTTTTACGAACTGAATTCCCTGATAATCTTTGCATCGAACAAAAGCAGATTCTGCAGTTGAAAAGTCCATTTTCAACAAAGCTCCCTCAGCAAGTAATTGCCTAAGAAAAATAATTTATAGGTTAACTTTCATAGAAAAATTATATCAAAGAATATTCATTAAGGGTCTAGTCTTATAATTAAACAATCATACTCCTCCCACAATTCACAAAGCAAAAATTCATAAAATATTAAACACATACAAATTATTCAAAAATTCTGTTAATAAAGGAAGTCAAGAAAACATAATTTCTGCTTTTTTACCATTTATTTTCCATGGGAATCACTCATTTGTTCACTACTCCATTTAAATACAATTTACAAACTATATGTGGATTAAAAATTTTGAAATTTTAACTTCTAAGGATCTCTTAATAATTATTCATAATGTATTAATAAAATATATTGCATATATGTTTCCTCGTAAGGAAAAAGTTTTAAAACTTTATTATAAATACTTAAACCAATTTAAACTATCCTAAACACCATTATAGGTTCAAAAATTAAACTGCATAGTTAAAAAATGCAAAAGCAATCATAACCTTTTATCATTTAAGAGTAAATATCTTAAAAAATTATAAGACTGAAAGACCTTTAAACACAGAAGAAAAAATGAAACATTAAAGGGAAACAATATAATACTCAATTGGTCATCTTGAGAAATTTTATTAACTGTATTCAAATAACATGAACATTTCGTTATCAAATTGAAGGACTGGCAAAATATAGCCAATTAAAAAGGTGCTTACTGTACCATAATATAAATTGTGAAATTAACCATTAGAATGATATTTTGAAGGAATGATATTTTGAATATGCATGAACTCCCTTTAGTAATGTTCTGAAACAAACCAGAACTTAGAAAAATCCAGATTTAGCTAAAAAAATGTATATTTTCAAAAACATCAAGAGAAACACGATTAGTCACATGTATAGTTTGTATGTATAAGCATTAAATTTTAGTTTTAAGTCAGTAAGTTTAAATTTATCCAACTACTAACTAATTAATAATGAATCATGAAATACTTAAAAGCAAAATTATACTTTTATAGGATTGGTAAAATTTTAATTAAAATGATATTTTGAAGGGGATATAATTAAATTTTATTTAGCATTGAAATTAATGTTAGATTCTGTGCATACAAATCTTTTGTTTTTATTGTATTAACAAGTATGTTCAATAGCATCAACACAAAAAAAAAAAGAAAATTTACACTAAATACTTGTAAAATTACCTCAAATAGAAGAGTCATATTTAATGCATCATCTCATATAAATTCCAATTTTTATAAAATACTGCTTTCTGCCCTTATTTTATTCTCAGTTGTTAGATAAAGAGAAAATTACAAGTTTTAATGCGGATTTCATATATAATCAATAGCTTCAAATTTACCATAAACGAGGGTGAGGATTTTCTTCTATAAACTGAGCACCATCCTTCAGTCCAACATTGCTAATTAAATTTCTTGTATCTCTTAGTGACTAAAAGAAATAACTTCATTAGTTTTAAACAAACGAATACAAAATAGCTTTAAGAGATAAAACTAGAAAAATATTTGCAGTCAGAATTGAATTACAAACTTGAAAATAGCAGCCTGAGGGATGGATGATCATTTGTGTTCAGATATCTCCGTTGGACAAGTGACTCGCTTCCGTATTTAGGGAGCAGGTCATGTCCATTTTTGTTTTTCCATATATTTGTCTTATATTGGATGATATTTTTTGAACAGGTTTGATTTAATTTGCTTTGTTAATTTTTTTTTATTGCAAAAAACCATTTGTTCCTTGAATTGCTTTCACCAGTGTATTTTCCTTATTAATGAGTCAAACACATAATTTTTAAGAGTTTAAGAAATCTTGTATTTCTCGATTGGAAAGCTCATTATCACTTAGGAACTAATTACATCTCTCGATATTGGAACATATTGCACCCACCTATAAGAATATTTATATCATTTTAAATAATCGTGAATCTGTTACACCATAAATATTTTTTTTTTTTTTTTTTTTGGCAATCTGAAGCTCAACATCATCTCTACATCAGGGGGTGGCCAACCTTTTTTGGTAAGAGTACCACTATCTGATAAAAAATCATTATGCGTGCCACTTCCAACTTTTCCAACAAACAAAAAGTTATAAAGGGTTGAAAAATTGTTAATTATCGGCTTATGGGATTTTTACGAAAATAGCATAATTTTTATGCAAGTTTAAGTAGTGAAAATTTAAAAATAATATAATAAATACTTAAATTTTTAGCTTTTTACTTTTATTATATATTAAATATTTTATTATATATTTTATTTTATATTAAAGTTATTTTACAAACTTTTTTAGGTATGCAATAAAAATCGGAAACTTTAAACATTTAATTCTAATTTATTACTAAACAGCCAGTATTTGGTTATTGTGGCTTTTGAATTTGTAGCTTTTTTACCAAGTCACTAGGAATAATTCTTGAAGACGCTAACAAAATTAGGTTGTTTTACGAGTATATCAGTTAATTTTGGGCGATATTAGGATTTTTTTTCATGTTAACATTATTCATCCACAAACTTATGTTGATCCAAAACTACAACAACATCTGACAGACAAATAGAGTAAATTTGGGAAATTGCCGGTCGGTTCAAATTTCCAATATTTAACATAATTTGCATCACTTGAGTTTTTAAAAAAAAGTCCCTTATATTTGTTTTTCAGTCTAGTATGTGCTGTAGGTTAATAATTCCAATTTGGATTTCAGGTGAGTAACAATAAAAGTCTTGTAGAGAACACGAAAAAAGATTTATGAAAAGATCAGCATTGTTTTATAGCCTTGAAAATCATCCGATCTAGCACTGAATGAATCCTTTAAAAGGAATATTAAATTTTTAAATTTATGATAGCTTGGAGCATTATTAACTTCGATAAATAGTTAATTATGCCCAACCTGTATTTTTCTTCAAAACTAAGAAAAAGGTACAAAAGTTTGTTTACAAACGATATGTGCCCAACTAGGGAAGGAAAAATGTAATCTTCACCCTTAAGATTAAATTTAAATTCTTTAAAAATGTCCCGCAATATCGGTAAGAAAAGCTTACTCCCATAAACAGTGTTCATTCTTGAGTACTAAGCACTCACCGGGAAGCTTATTGTTTACTTCCAGATATTTTAAAATACGCCCCTTCAAATTCCAATATCTCAGGAATGCACTTTCTTTGGAAAGCCAGCCCACACAAGGAAGAAGTATTCTTTACATGAAAATTTTCTAATGTAATTCATTTAATTGCGTTTAAAAAGAATTTCTTTGTCTGAAACAACAGCGTTTTAATAAAGTTGTAAAAATAATGTTATGTTCAAGTATATTTTCAAATTTTGAATAAGTCTTCACTTTCCACTCACTGTTACAGCTCTCCCATACCACACAGTGGCAAGCGTGTCGAAGGTTGGCCACCCCTGCTGTACATAATAAATATTCTCTTGTGCAAAAAATTTTCTTTCGTCAAAATCGATCAACACAAAATCATTTAGAAAACTGAAAGATGATTGATAGCATTGTAAGCATGCGTACGCAGAGCTTTATTCGGCAGGATGTGAATATCTATAGCCTTTTTTTTTCTCACCCAGGAGTAAGAAAACATATTGGTCTGAATCTTTTAGAAAAAAAGAAAAGAATTCAAAATGTGAAATGAGATACTTTTATTGCTAAAAATTATTCTTTTAAACTGTAATGAAACGAGTAAAATAATTGGGATTTTCCACAAACAAAGCGAATTTTCCAATGAATGCTTCAAAATACCTTCTAATAAATAAATAGGACATTCACTATAATCGAGAACAAACTAGTTGAATTTTACTACACTTAGTCACTTATAAAATGTTGAATAGATAAGTTTGTTTTTACCGGAATTCATTCGATTCGGTCCCCTCCCCTTAAAAGTGTCTTTAAAATTAAAAAAAACAATAGATCTCTTGAAAACATCTATCAGATCTCTTCGTTCTAACTGTGTTTCAAAAACTCGATATTTATAAAGGATGAAAGAAAAAAAATAGATAAAATGTGAAGAGTCATTGGTCTAATTTATAATACTTCCAAAAATGTAGAGCATTTTCCTTCCAGATATTAAATACCTAAAGACAAATAAAAACTATTCAAAGTATTTGAATCATTAGCAATCTTCATTTTGTAGTTCAGCATAAAATACATACAGTCGGACTGTATGTATTTTAAAAATACATACTTACAGTCGGACTGTAACAAAGTCCTTAAATTCTGAAAAAAAGCTTGTTATACGGAAAATTCGTTTTATATAAAGGTTCATCTTTCAATATGCTTCATGAACCACATAAAACAAAATTTAAATTCATAAACACTATATATTAAAAATAGTAATAATTCACACCTTTTTGAAAATTAATATTTATTTATTTTATATATCTTACCCATAAAAAAAAGAAAGAAAGATAGAAAAACTGCAAGGAAAACAAGAAAAAAGAATGTCGAGGAATATACTATATTTTCGACATTAAGAAAAAAAATTTACATTCAAATTAGTGAATTTTAAGGACATTTTCTAATTTAAAGCATACAAGCAATTTTGAACATACATTATTTTATAACTAGAAATTCTAAACATACATCATCACATGTGTCTTTAAACAATCATAAAATCTGTTAATTTTGTTGGAGTTTTTTTGTTTGAAAAAAAATGCTTTGTTTCATAATATTCCTCACATTTTTGCAATGCACCAAAAATACCTTCAGGTGTATTTTTTTGTTTCTCTTCTCTTAAATTTTTCTAGCTACTCAATGCTTAACCTAGAAATTGGTTGTATCCCAATGTCTTCACAAATTGAAGAGCTTTCTCTATTACAAAAGGTCCAGAGATGAGAACATTTTTATCTTAAATTGTGTGTATCCGCTTCAAAACTGCCTCGTCGAAATCTTCATAGAAACAAGTTCTTAAACGTTTTGAACAAGAATTCGATGAATCATAACTTTGTAACTTATCTCGATTTTTCATAACAGTTGATAAGGTGTTTGGAAGAATACCAAATTTTATAGGAAAATCCTTTTTCTTGACGCCTTTGTCCACTTCCTGAAGAATTGAACTTTTTTTGTTTGATGATCAAATACTTACGTTTTGGCATTTTTGAGCTACAAGAAACGAAGTTACCAGTACGACTGATCAACACTACAAATGTACGGAGACTAGTTCAAGGACACGGGGATACGAGACAATTCCACTAAGGGTGAAAATGGATCTCGAAAATGTTTCTAGTAAACTGGACAAGGGGGGGGGGGTTAAAGGTTGCACTTGGATGAAACAACCAGAATTCTCTATTGCTCTCAGCGAGTTAAGCACCTAATAAAACCAGTTCAAGATTTATGACCACCATAAAATGTCAAAAGAAAGAATAACTTGAACTGTCCAGAAATACTTTAAAAATAAGGAGAAAAAAATTGAATCACAAGAAAAAGTTCGTTATAAAAAAAATGCACTTCACTATTGGGAAGTTATTTTACGAAGGAAATCGTGAAATGATCTTGGTTACAAGTAAAAATTCGTATATAGAAAAATTCACAATGTAGAGGTTCGTAATATGGAGGTTCGACTGTAGTTTATTCGAAACAAACGCAATTCAACATGTTACGATTTGCGTTCAAGGTAGAATTAGATAATATTTCCTCCAATTAAAATAGAAGTTATAGTAAATTGTTTTAATTATAAATTAAGTAAATTTAGTTACTTATAATTATGTTCATAAATAACATTAAAGAGCGATACTTCATTTGTAAAATGCTTCTTCCAACGCTAAAGCTAAAAAAGGTTATATGGTCAATCCAATCAAGCTCTAATACAGGTATAGGGCAAAACTATAAGAAAATTTAATTCATTTAGAGTCCGATTATCCAATACAACTTCCCCACACGCCGCCAAAAGTGTGCTTGCCATCTAACGGCGGTGAAAGGCAAGGTATCAGTCAAGCATTTGACGGTGTGAGTTGTGTGAAAAACTCTGTTCCCAGTCCGACGTGCAAAGTGGCATAATTATTAAAGTTTGCCTCGGTGGAGCGTCAGTGTCTAAAATGCCCAAACTTACGAGTGATTTAAAGACCATTTTAACAAGGGTTACTATAGCCCACAAAATGCTGGGGAAAGTGTTCTCAGCGAAGCAGAACAGTGGATGAAAGTCCAAGTTGACCGAACGGGATAGACGTGCGTTGAAGAGGATAGTTACGCAAAAACGTAATATTACACCTCTGCAGATAGCCTACAAGATGAGCACCTATCTCTAGAGCTCCGTATCCACTAAAAATATTTAGCGGGAGCTGCATGCAGCGAGCACTCAGAGTAGGCATCCTAAAAGCGTTAGTTCCGCCGCATAATGCTATGAAGCGGCGTCAATGGTACCGTGACCACGAAAAATGGACACAATGACAATGGGAACAGGTAATTACTTACATTAATAATCATCTACAATATTTCAGACCACTGAATGTGTGTTCGCCTGCTGAACCCCGGCAGAAACATTTAATGTTGATTACATACAGTTCCTAACATGGAACTGTAGGAATACCACATAGTTCTTACCATGAAGCGTGGAGGAGGATTTGTGCTGGTGTGGAGAGCGATACCTTAGTGTGGTTTGGAGCCACTTATAGTCCAGACGGTGAAGGTGTGAAGGTCAAAAAAGAACATTATCGCTGTTTTCTTGCAGAGTTCTAAGATAATAACTCCCCTGTACACATGTTTCGCTGTGTTGAAACATGGTTATATGAGCCAGGTAATGAAGTGAAACATCTCATGTGGTGTGCTCAGTCCCCCTCATCTCAACATCATTGAACCTTTGAGGGATTTTTTAGAGATCTAAGAACGTGTGACGGGTTTCCTCCTCCACGTATATTACCTAAACTCGAGAACGTTCTGTAAGAAGAATGACGGTGAATTCCCTTTAACTGATGCACGACCCTTCTTTGTCAATCCCACGTCGGATGCAAGCACTAATTCGGGCCAGTGCTGAGCCAACTTTCAACTAGTTAAAATTTCTTTCACAGGAGATTCTATCATTTTTCCTGTACTTGCATAGAAAAAAAATTAAGAGTTAACAAAAAATATTATTGACTTGACTAATTTTTTTTTGTTGTAAATTCAAATAATAGCCAATGGATAAGACTTTAAAGAAAATAAATATAAGTAACAAGAACTAGTGTCAATAAAAATTATTCCACAACTTCTATTTCCTTTTTATAAACAGTATATGATTAACAGTGATGGATAAATGATGAGCTAATCGAAATAAAATGTCCTTATTCTGCAAGATATGACACAAATCTAAAAGAAATCTCCATTATTTAAAAAAAAGTTTCAAAATTTCAAATGAAAGAGGAATCTATTAGTCTTTGATTCGCAGATTTTACCATTAAATGCAAGGTCAATTACTTAATATGCAATGACCTTTACACATGGTGTGAAAAAGAAAACTTTAACACTGTGTATGTAGCAAAATAAAGAGTTTTGGAAAGTATATTCATTTCAAAATTAGAAAATTTTTAATCTTGCATACATTTTATCTCTGAAATTATAGTTGTAAGAGCACCACAAAAACATACACATGAGAGAGCCTCATGAAGGAGATTCAATTAAAAGCAAAAATATGAAAAATGGTACGGCAAAATAGAAAATAAAAACTATATCTACTCAAACAGGATATTGCAAGGACTGTAAAAGGTGTGTGGGTGTGTTTTAAGTTATTTTTTGGATTACTTAAATCAAGCAATGAAACTATTATTGTTTCTAAATAAACTAAAAAAATGAAATAATGCTTAAATTGAAAAGAATAAGGTTGTTAAAGAACATGCAATATTTTTAGATAAAAATCATCCTAACCTACAAATATATTTTGACACAAATAATCTCTTATTGTTATCAAACAGTATTACTTCTCTATTCAATTAATTATTACTGTGACTACTATACAATTAGTAACTGTACTTGATTTAAAATTTGAATTTCAATTTACACAGGGTTTCCCAGTATCATAGAGACAAACTCTAAGAGGAGGTAGGGGATATCACAAGGATTCCGATTCGTATAGCAACCTATGGTCGGAAATGTCTTCGTTCACAAGAGAATTGGAGGAAACAGACCTGCATTACCACATTCACTTGAGCTGTCATCGCCAGCAGAGGAGCATGGGACATTTTACAAAACCAAACTGGTAGATATGAACCCTGATTTACGGATTAGCAGATGGAAATGCATGAGCAACAAAAAGTTTGTACCGAGAAAGGTATCCACAAAAAGATGCACCGGACCGCCGCATGTTTGCTAAATTGCATCACAATTTGTGTGAATATGGACCATTACAATGTAATAGGCATAGTGAGAGCGGGTCACGGAATCCAAAACATTTTGTTCCATGCATGGGGCAAAATGTGTTGGATATCGTTCGAAGGAATACAAGTACCATGTTGGGAGTTTGAGTCACTCGTGGCCCGCCTTCCCCGAGGTGGGAATTTTGCTTTGTAATGATCCATATTCACACAAATTGTGATACAAATTAGCAAACATCCGGCGGACTGGTTTATCTCTCTGTGGGTGCCTTTTGCTATACAATCTTTCTGCTGCACAATCTTTCTGCTGCTCGTGCATTTCCCTCTGCCAATACATAAATCAGGTGCATATCTGCCAGCTCGGTGCTTGTAAAATGTTTCATACTCCTCTCCGGATAATGACAGCTTAAATGACTTTGGTAATGCAGGTCTATTTCCTCAAATGCTCTTGTGAACAATGTTACCATGAGTCGAAAGACGTTTCCGACCATAGGTTACTATGCAAATCTGAACCTTGTGATGTCCAAAACCTCCCCTTGAAGTTTGTCCCAATAATTCAGGGACACCTTGTATATGTAACATTAAACATGCCAGGTCTATCATTACACATTCCTTTTATCAACAATATCAACTAAAATTTGGATTGAAGAAGATCAAAATAATACATTCTGTAATAGAGTTTTCTTCTGTTTGCACCTTCTGTAGTTCAGAAATTTCTACTACAAATATTTTCAACATACATATGCGACTTGATATTGCAACTCATTATTAACTGTACAGTTGGCTTAATTTTTGAACATTTATCTTTAAACGGATATTGATTTGGATAAAATCAGTTAAATTATTTTTAAATTATCATTTAAAAAAAACTTCTTTCTAATAAATGGACATATATAATTACTTTCTCTTGTCCAATTGTTAAAAAAAATTAGTCCCCTAATAAAAGATGTATACATTATCTATTAGGCTTATTTTTCTCTACTTTTCTTGTATAAAGAGTTGGGAGAAAAACTTTCAATGAAAGTATACTAATAAATTGATTTAGCATACTGCATAACAGCCATTGGCCCTAAGCACACTTCAGCCTTTATTACAATTTTTTTTTTTTATGTTAAAGATTACACAAAATTTAGAATATTTTCTATTGCATGCTCATTGAAGATATTTAACCTTGTAATCTTATAAAAATAAAATGATTGGATTAAAAAAATATGTAGCCAAAATGGATTCTTTGAGATGTCAAAAAAGATAAGGGAGAAGTAAAGTAATTCTCACAAACTGTGCCAATTTAAGCTCATTTTGGGCCCTGGGTGCAGAAGATCTGTAGGCTCACTTGGCAGTGGTGGATCGAAATTTATAACCCGAAAATATGGCTAAGTCCACTAATCCGGGCCTATGGGTACCAAGTGTCCAATGAATAAACCAGCACTGCTCAAAAATACGGAGGAATAAAAATAAACAGGAAAATTAATTATTTAGACAAGCCAGAAAGCAGAAGTTTCTTGGTATAACCTGCATAAAAGGTAGTTTTCAATTTCTTGAATAATACAGAAAGGTCCAATACCTGTCAGAAAAAAGATTCTACACCAAGATAACGGCAATGCGACCACGTTCGAAGTCATTCAGGTGTCTATAAGGTATTCGAAAACGTCGAGATAGCATCATTCGCTTTTTCGCTGGGGCAGTGGTTCTTAAACTTTCGATCATCACGGCTCCGTTTTATGTATCACCCCGACATCACTGACCCCCAACACAGCTGACCCAAGACACCGCTCCCTGACTCCCAACACTTGCCTGAGTGATTTAAAAGTTTCTCAATAATACTAAGACTATGAATTCAGTTCTGAACCATTGCACACGTGTTTCTACTATATTATTTGAAAATATCACATTGTAGTAATGCTGCGGAATTGCAAAATATATAAAAAAAAACCAATTAATATTCTTGATCGAAATACATGTTCTAGTAGAGATTTTTTCATTGGGGGCAATTTAGTGATCTAGTTTAGGATGGTGCATCTTTCCATTTTTGCATGAGGCCTTTCGGAGTCAGTAAAATAGGGAAATCTTAAGATAAATGAGAGACCTTCGCGGACCCCAGCGGTTCAGAAAGTACAGTTTAAGAACCACTACTCTAGGGAATCATAATGGAGAAAACGAAAAAAGATAAATTTTCTGCCTCTTACCGGTTTAATACTTTTGCGAGTTGCTCAGCAGAATGCGAGCTAAGACCGCAACTCATGCTCATTGTCCTTGAAATTTGATCATTATCATGTTCAATCAAGATATGTTTGCTTAAGAAATTGCATTACAATCGGGCAACTACTTCTTGGTGCTTCGATTTTTTTTGCAAAAAAGTGTATTTTCCAAAACAACTAATGATTACAAATTTAAAAACATATAAGATGTTTTTTGAGGAGGAGATATAATACAAATAAAAGCCAGAACAGGCAATTGTTTAGATCTCATACAAATGAGAAGATATTTTTCATAGTCATAATCGAATGGTCTTTTGACAACACCCTATCTAAAAAAAGACCCCGAGAGCATAAGAACTTTGTGTGTGTGTACCCCACCAAGAACCCTATCTTTATCACATTTCCTTCAATGGAAGGAATGATACTATTGAAAGAAGTGGTACATATATATATTCAGCGCCTATTTTGGAAATCTTTGGACAAATAATTTGTACAAAAAACCTTACATCATCCAACATTACCAAGGAGACACGTTAAGTTTAAAAAATTGAACAATGTACTCCTCAATTTCTAACATTAATTATTCACATCATTAATTAATGTATTTTAATACATTAAAAATGGATATCTATACAGTACTGATTTATTATCTAATATGTAATGCGCTACGTAATTTTTAAATTTGAACTGCCAGGTTTACATTTAAAGTATACACTATGATACATAGAATGGCAGGCTTGATTGAGAATAAAGATATCAATAAAGTGAAGCAAAACACATTCAATGTAAGCAAAAAAATATTATACATTCATGGACAAAAAAATCAGCGCACCAAGAAGGAGTCGTCAAAATGAAACTAAATTTTACATGCGTAATAACTACTTGATATAAGTAAATGATTAGAAAATCAAAGAAAAGGAAAATTTATTTCAGAGAAAAGGCAAAAGAACGGAGGATGACACCCTTGTAGCGTAAGACTGAGCATTGTCTTGTAGAAAAATGGCTCCTGGGAGTCATTGCATGAGTGGTAACGTGTGGTTGCAGGATGTCATGAAAATACCGCTAAGCTGTCATGATGCCACGGATGAAAGCTAGGGGTGACCGTGTATTGTAGGCAATTTCACCCCATACCACACACCAGCTATGGGAGAGGTGTGTTGCTGTAAAGCAAAGGCAGGACGGAGGCGTTCACCACAGGGTCTCCACACACGAACACGATTGTCATCACTGCTGAGATTGAATCTGAGTTCGTCGCTAAAGACGACTGGTTCAATTCCACTGCAGTCCAGTTTCCTCGTGCGCGGCACTACTCCAAACGGAGGCATCGATGGGTGAGAGTCAAGGGCAGCACACGTAATGGGCGACGCGATCCCAAATGTCCTTCAGCAGGCTCCTTCGTATGGTTCGAGATGACACAGCGGCCCTAGTGAAGGTGCTACCTGTGCCTGGATGGCGGCCGATGAAGCAGTTGGCTGTACGTGTGCATTTCTTAAGATGTGGCGGTCTTCTCGGCGACTGATCTGTCGAGAGCGTTCTGAGTCTGGTCTTCGTGTAAATGACACCTCTCGATCTACCGGTCCAACACCTCCTCAGAACACACACAATCAGAGCGGCCTAATTGACGAGCAACTCGGCTAGCTGACTATCCAGCTTCCATCATGCGATGATTCTCCCCCTCCCAAACTGCGACAGCTGCTCCTATTGTCTTCGAAAACGGCGTAATGGCCTATCTACTTCAGCACACTCAAACAAGCTTTGGTTACTTATTTTATACTGTACGGAGAACGATGTTAAACGGCCTCTTCAGGCTATATGTAATGCACATCACGTTGCATTTCTAATCATTTGCACATCTCCCCGACATGTACCTTCATGTCAAGTTTCGTTACGACCTGCAATTATTTCTTGGTGCACTAATTTTTTTTGTCCATGAGTGTATTTAGTAGCTTGGCAATGCTCAGCTAATAAAAAATATTAAACATAAAATAATATAAATAAAGTAATAAAAAAAATTAAATATAAAGTAATAAAAAAATATATAAATATAAGATAAAAAAAAATATAAGAAACAAACTTTAACATCATTCTTGAAAAAATAGCCATCTTCAGGCTCATCTGGATTTTCCATTAAATCAGTCAGCTTAACTGCCTTAACTTCTAAATCTTTAAATACACACATATAAGCTGAGCAAGTCATAGGTTCCTGCGGAAAAATATTTTATTAGTAGCTTCGTTACAAATTTTAAACACTGAAAATAGAACATTGTTATTCTTCATATTTAAACTGAACTAACCTATGATGAACTAAAAGTCAAAGTTGCAATTTAAAAAACTACAAAAGAAATTTGCCAGCATAGCTTCTTTAAACTACTTCTGAAAAAACTATAAATTTTATTTTGATATGTGACTCTGAATACTGTACCGTACTAATATCTCACTTTTGATAACACATTGAAAATTCTCATTACATGTATGAAAAATTGTTAAAGCAGTTCATTTGGTTTCATTGCGGTTTCTCACCTCGGGTTCTGCTCCTCGGTAAATATACATTCGCATTTTGTCCATAACTGCACACATCTGACTATCATCCTGTAAGAGACAGAAAATAATGAAATTTTTTATAATAAACTAATAGAAATTTAGCCAATTACTGCATCAACACATAAGTTATAAATTTAAAGTATTTGTTAAAAAATTACTAGATCATTAAAGGGGGGGGGGAGTAATATCACATAAAAGCTGCACATTAAATTATTGCTCTAATTTATTTACAGAAATTAATATAAAATGCAGTCTAAAATGGTTATTGTATTATTGAGAAAGATATTACATCATAAAATATAAAATAATTTCTTGAGATTTTTGGGAGATAGCACAAAAATAATCAGTAAATGAAAAGATTCAAAATATTTTACAAGGAGAAAAAATTATATATATATATATATAATATCTTATGTGTGATTATACTTATTTTATTATTACATATTTAATATATATTCACATTCAATGAAGTTCCTAAGTCAGAGGAGATATCAAATATACAAATATCCAGATGGTAGTAGCATTGTGTATTTCTAACTCAATGCTGTATAAATTTAAAGTCCATTGCCAGAGGTTTCATTAGTACACTACAGATTTTTATGTAAAACTTTTCAACATGATTATGGTCGCCTGACAGGAATTAATAGATTTTAAATACAGAATGTTGCATGGGCTTTCCATTCAGGAATTCACCATTCCACAGAAAACAGCATCAAGAGTGTAATGGTAAAATATAATTCCAGGCTCTACTTCCTAACATACATGAATACAGTGGTCAACTGTATGTACTGAATGATAAAGGCTGAATGTGAGGAAGTAAAACGGATGAGTTGAAGGGGACAGAGCAGTAAAAATTTATGTTGATGGAATGTAGCAGTAGAAGATAGACTTGAGATCCTTTATTGACCATCCTATACAGAGCCTCTGCTGAATCATGAACAAATCAGTCAAACCTTAGATGACTAGAAAAAGTTTGTTTGGCCAGATGAGTCACAAGTCCAATAGGTAAGGTTCGAATGTTGCATAGACTACATTAAGTCATGTATCCAAGTCATCAACTAGACACTGTGCAAACATGTGTTAGTTTCATTATGGTGCATAGACTGTTTTCATAAGGTACAGACAATGTCAACAGGTCTAAATGAACCAATGATTATGTTCAGCTATTTGGAGATCTCTTTCAACAATTCATGTACCCAAACAATGATGTAATTTTACAATG
>BMAO01038432.1:0-26183 GCA_019973975.1 Trichonephila clavata
TTTGTAAGAAGTTTTTTTTTATACAATTAGAAATGCTTCTATAAAAAACTTTCCAATAAAATTTTCAAGGTGTTCTTTCGTTTCTCTATGAAAACATTAGTAAATAGTCAAGTTATTATACATCAAAGGCACCATTCCCTGCAAATACCTTCAAGGTTATTCTAAGACCATGTAACAAACTTTGAGAGTTGGTAGAACTCATTAAAGCAAATATTTTTTGTATAGGTATATGTAGTGTAGACAGTCTCTAACACAAAAACTGAGACAGGAAAAAAGTTTATTAATCAAGTTGTCGCAAAGTGTTTTATTACAACAATGCGATAAAAATTACTGCCGTCCACTGTAATACCGACTTTGCAACGTCAATGGAGTAATTGGCAAACAGTTTCAAAGTGTCATTTATTTCCTAGTTATTATTGTAGCCCCAATGAATAGCTAAGCCACAAACTCCTCAGTAAAATCAACTGGAGATTCATAAAGTGGGACCTTCAAATACTATCATAAGAAGTAATCAAAGCATGATAATTCTGGATATTGGGTAACCATCGGACTGTTCTATCATGTCTAATGCAGTGCATCTTAAAAGTGATTCTACATATCTACGGACAGAACTTGTCTTTTCGTCATTTGTAAAGTTACCCAACATGGCAAGTGGTGTTTTACCAACATCGTGGGTGACACGCCCCCTACAGTTCTGTACCGCTAATATCACAAGCTGATCAAAACAATTGCAACGTTTAAGCTTGTATTTATTATTGATGGGCATAATTTTGAGCATTTTTTGTAAGCATTTCCTTAAAAAACTTTACGATGATGTGAGCAAGAATAATTTTTTCTGTATTTTATTGTGCAACTCTTATCCCATATATTGTGATGCAAAAACTGCTTTCTTTTGTGAGTGCCATCACCACTCAAAAATTGTTTCATGACTAAATTCACCCTACGTATATATATCTTAGCATTGTATAATTTGAAGTATATATTATTCATATAAAAGATCAAATATCTCCAACACAAAACCTTATTTCTACTCATTTTTTCTCTCTTAGTGAAAATATTCACAGATTTCCTAAGACTCTGTGATGGAAATTTCAATGTTCACCCAAAATCATATCATATATAGTATAGCTTTGTATATTGCAACGTTCTGCTTTCACAACAACCAAATGCCAGAGAAATAAGCAGTTGACGCCATTTTCAATATTCCTCTGTGATGTACATAATTACTCATGTAAAAAAAAGGAAATAAAACGTAAAATTTTGAAACTTCTTTTGAAAATCAAACAAACCCTCATATTTCAAGAAGCAAATTTAACAAAACATATATTCCTAATGCTTCATTATAAAAAAGAGCCATAAAATACCTACACGATTTCGAAAATAGTATTTTTAAGAAATGTGAGACAGAAATTAGTATTTTTTTATCTTTATTAGTTTTTCTTTAAATAAGTATAATTTTAAGCATAGATTTATAATATAAAATAAAGAAGACAGTTATGTAGTAATAGTCGATTTTATTTATTAGGTAATTCGGTTATTGGACAGAGAGGAGAAATCGTCGTTACAAAGCCATGCCCCTCCTTTCCTATCTGTCTGTGGAAAGATGAAAATAATTCAAAGATGAACGAGGAGTATTTAAGCAAATATCCGGGTAAATAACTTTGTATAAACTTTGTAATAACTTTGTAAAAAAACCAACATTGTAATAACTTTGTAAATAACATTGTAATAACTTTGTAAAAAAATAACTTGTAATAACTTTGTAATAACTTTGTATATTTTATAACATTGTAATAACTTTGTAAATAACATTGTATAATACACACAAAAAATATATCTAATTCTTGTTCTGGACAATGCAATATTTTTTTTTAAAAAAATCTCTCATTTTAAAAGTAAATTTCTCTTTTCAGGTGTTTGGTGCCAGAATGATATAGGTTGGATAAATCCAAAAACAAAAGGTCTTGTAATCATTGGTAGAAGGTGAGATGACTTTAATTAAAAAATACTTAGACCATTACTATTTATTTAATATGCTTTTATTACAATTGACAAGAATTTAAAAAGCAATTGACTTCAAATTATACTGTACAAATTGTTATTGATTATTGTTCTAAAATTTTAAGTGAAATAGTTCGTTTTACCTGTATTTCAAATGAAATTATGTGTTTAGAAGTAATTAATTTAAACTTATTTCAAAAATATCTCTAAATGTATGACATGATAAGTGTTATAATGAATGAATTATTTGTAATGGTTAATATATTAGTATTAAAAAAGTGTTTTTTTTTTTTTTTGCTTTTTTAAATATTCACTATGTAACCGCTCTTATTATAACTACAACTGACTCCCAAACTGCAGAAGAGCCCTTTAGCTTTCACTTATCTTTAGTACTAGTCAGATGAGAGAAAAATGTGGTCCTTATGAAAATCCTTCCATGTTCTTTGCCTTTTAGTTTTGTTATGATATTTGTAATCTTTGTGTATCTAAACCTGAATTAATTAACATAAGTGCTACTCTAAAACTAAACTAAAAGAAAACTAAATTCTAAACTAAAACTAAAGGAAACTTCATTAAACCAAACCTGGAATTTACCACTTTAGTTAAATGTTCGGCATTCAGCACTCTTTAACTATAAATAATATTTAGAATTATGCAATCAAAGTCATTTTAAAACATTAATATAGATACTAAAAATAATAAGAAAGAAAAGCTGTTGCTGAACCCATTTCAATTGTAAGAAAATTGAGATGAGTCATTTGTTAATTGTTTTTTATATTTTTCTCTAGAATCATATATTTTAATTCAAATAAATATTTATTTCATATATTTATAGAAGTAATTTTGTTTATAATTATATTGATTTGTCTTCAATTTTTCCGAATTGAAAATATACAATATGTACTTTTTATTATGTACATTTTAAACGTAAGCAATATATAACTGTTAACAATTGTAGAAAATGAGCAAAAAACATGCACTTTTTTAACATGCATTATATATGTGTCTTTTAGTGATAATACACTGAAACAATACGGAGAACGTGTAAGTCCTAATGATATATATCTGGCAAGTAAGTAAGTGCTTCAGTTGCTTTTGATTTAACTTTATTTAAAATATTTCGAATAAAAAGGGACTCAAATTCTCAATTTGTTTTTTTAATAAACTGTATACTTTACCTAAATTTTATTATTGTCTTTTAAGGGGGAAAATGCTTAATTTTTGGCAATACAAGAATATACAAATTTAAATTGTAATTTAAGGACACTCACACAGTACAATTAATTTGACGAAAATCAATTACAAAATAAAGTAAAAAAAACATTTTTTAACCGAAATTATTCTTTATATATTTTTCTGTTATCTCACAAAATTTGAGAGCTCTGTCATATTTACTTAAAACTTTTTATTAATAACATCAAATAATACAAAAAATTTCAATTCAATGTTTTATTACAAACTTTGAAAGCATTTAAAAATTCATTTGTAATGAAAACTTTAAAAAAATTTTATTAAGAATATAACTTTTTAATTAGGTTATTTTTGAACAGTACAAAAATTAACTTCTGTTTATATTATTTTATTTGTTTTCTTTTAAATTTCATGTTATACAAAGAAGATATTGATTCATTAAAAAACAATAATTGCTCAGCCTTTATTTCGAGAATAAATGCAATTATTTAAAGTTGTCACAAAATTATAGATGAATAACTTGAAGAACTGAAATAGCTCTTGATCTATAACTTAATGCAAGTATATAAAGTTGTCACAAAATTATAGAACTAAAATTTAGTTCCGAAATATTTAGTATTAATATAATGCTTTAGATTTAATATATTATTTCAAACATTTCAAATTAAAAATATCTGTGTATTTTTCTGTGATATTTGACAAAATATACCATATTTTTAATTATGTAACAGTAAGAGATATGGAAGAACTCAAAGACTTCATCTGTGTGGGTCAAGATAGATACGATGGAATTTCAAGAGCCGTATTATTTGTGAAATTAAAAGAAGGAATAATCTTTGATCCTCATTTTAAAAAACAGATTGAGAAAACCATAGGCAAAGAGTTATTTTACAATGTACCAGAAGTTATCTTAGAGGTACCAGAAATACCAGTGAGTAAAGAAAATTATCTCCTTTACGATATAAAAGTCACAAGGGAAAATGAATTGTTTTGCCTCTCGATTTAGTTTTCATTTATCGTCTGCTCATATCATTTGATTTGTTTTTAATGGAACTATCTCAATAGCATATATCAACATTTACCATGTGTATTATTTAGTATATGGTTCTCAATAATACAGATAAAACTATTTCGTTTGTAAAAATGAATATATATTTAAAGTTCTTTTATAACTTCAATATATTTAAGTATTTTAAAAGGCGTATTTTGAGCGAAAATATGACAAAACTATTTTTGGAATAGTAACTAAAACTTTTTTAATAGTGAAGATAGAAACATATAATTAAGAGAGACTTATAATGTTATGAATTATGATTAAAAGAGACTTAAATGTATATGATGCTTATAAAAATAAAATAATTATTTCCTTTTCTATACAAAATTTTTTTAATAACTAATAGAGCGATATTTGAGTTATTAATAACGACTTCAGTATTTTCCTTCAAGATGTCTTATTACAGGAACATCTTGAAACAAAACTATTAATTCTATAAAAAACATTAAATAATAATCTGTCTTCATAAAAATTTATTTGTGCGTGTAGTATTTTTCTCAATAGATTTGGGAAATGCTTATTTTATGTTCTGGAACATAGATAAAAGCATGTGTGTTTACTTCTTTTTATCCATTTATATAAAATGGATAATGGTGAATTATTTAATAGGAATAAATTAAGATTGAAAAAAGTATATTGTGATGGAAGCTCTATCACGTTCATCTGTGTTTGGGGATTAGAATTAAGATCAGCCATAATCAGAACAAATCTATTTTGTTATTCTATCAATAAATTCAAACAACCCAGGGTAGGAAATGCCCCTATCATTAAGTATAGGAGCAAAAGCACGGTAGAAGTGATATTTAATGTTTAATTCAAATTCAAATAACTTACTCTTAGAACATTTTGGTAATATACGGTCTGAATTATCTTAATTCCGTTCTCAGCTATTCGACTTCTAGTCGCTATTAATCTAATCCAACTTATTGACTAAATCATTCATTAGCAATCCTTAATTATTCATCAATTAATCGTCGAGCAACTCTCGACTAGCTGACAGCTACTTTCCACTAATCACTAATTGTTAACTTACAACTCCTAAACACTAACTCGGCGCTACCTAAAAGTTAATGCTTAAATATCACCCTTTATTTACATAAACCGTGTTTTTTTCTTCGGGAGAAAGTTATCAACAGAACAATATTTAAAAGAAATACTTCTCCCCAAGAGGATTAGTAGGAGGTTCGCGGATAGACCCGTTACAACATGTATTAATTTTTTTTAGTTTTTTAAATGAAATAACTATTAAGTATAACAAAAGACATGTATCAAAACTTTTAAATTTTAAAAGGTTTTATATTACAATTCCAAAAAAAATTCCTTTTATTGAAAAATTAATGGTATGTAGATTTTTTTTTAATTTATCAGTTACGTTAAAGAAAATAAATATTTAAAAAGAGCGAAATGCGTTTTAGAATTTAAAATAAAAATTGTGAAGAAAATTAGAATTTTGTGGGGGTAACGCATTTTCAATTTTAAGTAGTGCCAAAAGATTATTTTATTGAATATCTATCGAAGGAGTTATTACTATTCTACATTCCATATCCACTTAAAAATGCAAATTGAAACATCGGTTACAACAAAAGGAAAGATTTTAGTATTTTTCCATAATACTAGAAGGAATTTTTTTATTTATTTATTTTTTCCTTTATATTTCTCTTGATTTTTAAATTTGTTTTCAAATGTTTATGAAACATATTTTAATAAAATATTCAAACAAAATAAACTAGAGCACCTTTCAAATCTTTATTGTCTTATTAGTATTCATTATAAATAATTCTTATTGTTGTAATTATAAACAAGTATAGTAACAGATCATACTTTTAATATCTTTTTCAGTACAACATGAATCATAAAAGAATGGAAAGCGTTGTGAAGAAAATAGTGATGACAAACAAAATACCAGAAGTAAAAAATATTAGAAATCCAAACTGTCTGAAATATTTTTGCGATATTCCAGAAATACTGAAGTATAATGTTCGAGATACAAAAATACAATAAAGGAATAGTCTCCGTTGTACTAATAACCATCAAAAATCAGCTTTTTAACAGAAAAAAATGATAGCTGAAATATTCTCAGAATAAATGCATTTTAGAAGTTTATTTGGATGTTTCAATTTTTTGTAATTTGCAATAAAGCTGCACTTTATGCTCTTCTCTTTAGAACGCTACTTAATTATCTGTATCATATTTAATTCATCATGAGTATGTATTAAATTTTGTGCCAGATTTTGCTTTTGAAATAAAAGTTGAAAAGTTAATCAAAAAGTTTGCTGTCTCTCTTCACAGAAAATATTTTCACACTGCTGTCTTAAAATGGCATTTGTTTCCAAAAATATATTTATCAAGGATTAAGTTTAAATTTTAATAAAAAAAAGTTTATTTAAAATATATCTGTAATTTTTCATGATTCAAATGAATAACTGAAACAAATACTTTAAACAAAAAATAACAGTATGTTTACTAAAAAAAAATGCTTAATAGTGCAACAAAAACAGTTTATTACGTACAGAGCAATGAATACATATGATGAGTCGAAAGTTTTACTTACAAAACATTGGTTAAAAGAGATGTCATTAAAATTAAGTTTGGCTTACTTATTTGAATTAAGATAACTCTGTGTTTACGAGAAAGTTACTTTTTCATCCAAAGGAGGTTTATTCATCATACAGAATTTAGAGCTACAGATCGTCCTTCGGGAAAAATCTCAATCCCAACTCAAAGAAAGAGTAGCATTTATGAAGAAACAAAGCAATTAAATACAAGAATCCTTTAAGTGAAATAAATAAGAAACTACATAAAATACAAAATAAAATCTAAAAAATACATAATTCGTGAGTTTTTCTGAACCCGTAACAAATTGTGGACCTCAATGGGTCTATAAAAAATAGCCATGATATACATAAGCATTGCAAAATAGTGATAATGCAGTGAAATAGACGTTTAACGCGAAAACGCTTACGGCGAAATATCGGTTTATACGAAATAATACAACGATCATAACAAACTGCAATGCATTTTTTCTCTTAACGTGAAACAAATATATATATATATATATATATTTAGGAATGAACAAAATACGGAAAATACCAGCCACATGCAGGCGAAATTTAGGAAGGGTGAAAAATTAAAGATAGGTAATTTGTCGTAGTCTCCCACTACCCCCAGGGTTATTAATTACCCTTTGCATATTATCTATGTTTGGATATGTAGGATTCATAATTAATGACTATCAAATAATAAATCAGTTATTTATTATTTCCTTAGGATAGAAATACACAATAATAATCAACCTTAAGAACAATAAATTATCATGGAGTGCTATCAGAATTCAATTATGGACGACGAATACTAACTGATATCACGAGGGGAATAACGCATACAATCGAACTACACATTTAAATCTAATCTACAAAAATTACAGACCTGATATCTTCTTCGGAATGAACTTTGGAACTAGTAGAAACTATGAAGTGCTTTAATCCAAGATATCTTCAATTACTCTTGAACCCAATTAATGAATCTTGTTCAATAATCTTACTTCCGCTATCAGTCTTCACTTAGTTAACTAAATTCTTAAAACACTTTCTTAAACAACCACGTAGTTTACTTCTTCAATCCAAACACGAGTCTTACTCTATCAAACCGCTTAGTCATCTCAACTCTTATTTCATTTCTCTTTTATATCTCTTTCGAACTCGCTAAACCCGAACTATCTTATTTCATAAGTCACACTTTCAGCTCTCAGTGGGATTGGTCAAAATAAATACAATTAAAGTTTATAAGAGAAGGTAGTGAAACGCGTAAGCACCGTCACAAATTAACATGTTTCGTAGAAAGGCGACTAACTTGGCTTTGAAATTCCCTCAGAATAGTCTGTGACACGAGCCAATTTTCTTTATCTAAGCTGCTTTCACTCTCCACCTCTAGAAACGTCACACACAAACATCTCATCTCTCATCAGTTGGTTTTAGAATTTGGTGAAGAGCACATAGCAATGTGAGTAAAAATCAGTGAGATATATTGGCTTTATTTTCTATTTCAGAACTTTCTTATATGAGCACTATGGTAAAGATATCAAAGGGAAAGCTAAATGCTATTTTGCTTAAAAAGAAGATGCAGATTCTTAAGGCTAAGACGAAAACGGAAATCTGTAAATATTTTGGTGTTGCTAACTCTACATTGTCAACAATAATTTAAAAACAAGAGAAAATTTCAAAAATAGTTGAACACATATATGTAAATAAAATGAAATCTAATAAATTTAATTTCGTGGAATATATGCTTTTTCGGCATTATCTTTGAATATGATAAATTATTTCAGTCCCCCCTCAGTTTCGTTTTAAGCAATTTTCACTGTACTTGAAATTTGGTGCCCATGAGCTCGAAGATAAATAGGACAAAATATAATTTACTGTTGCATTTGAAGCTATTGGGGGTAATTTTGAAACATACAAAATTGCTGTTCACTGTCACTTACACTCTCTGCTGTCATTCTACATTTTTAAGGTGTTCAACCAGATATTTTATATAAATTGCCCTGCATTACCAGCAACAGAATTCTAAGAAAAAAATACTTTTAAGAAAACGAAGGTTTAGAAATGTTTGTTGCAACAAATTAAAATTAAATATTTTAAATAATTACTTCTTTTCAAACGGAACATTATTTTTTGAGGTTTGTCTATCATTATATCTTATAACAAATCTATTAACAAATATGAAATTTCTGCCATATGTAAATAATTAAAGTTAGTTTTTTAATGCCTTTTTCGACATTTTTTTCGTTCAAAGAAATTTGAATTTAGAATTCCAAGTTTATGTGTGTGTGTGTGTGTGTGTGTGTGTTTTGTGTGTTGTGTGTGTGTGTGTTTTTTGTTGTGTGGTGTGTGTGTGTGTGTGTGTGTGTGTGGTGTGTTTGTGTTTTGTGTGTGTGTGTGTGTTGTGTTTTTGTGTGTGTGTGTGATACATTTTTAGATTAATTAATATTTAAAATATAAATAATATTTTTACTGGGTTTTAACAGGCTGCAAAAATAAAAATTGGGAATATAAAATTACACTATCTATTTAATACAAAATTCATATACTTTTCATAATAAATTTTATTAATTTTACGTTTAACTATCTGTTCTACTTTTTGTTTGGCTACACCAATAAAAAATGAAAGAAATTCACGCATAGTAAATTTATTTATTTTGAAGAGGCTGTAATTGTGATATTACGAATGATAATAATATTTACGGCTTTTATATTTCAGATATAGGTAATTTTCTTGTACATAAAATGGATATTCAGTTAAATATTATCAAAAGTTAGATATAAAGAGTATTTGAACAAGCTTGTGTGTGTAATTGCAAATAGCAGTTCAATCCTTAGGAAACAAATTACAAGACTTGAAGGCTTTTTATCTTGAAACTGCTATTGAATATAGAATGTCTATTGAAGCTTTTGATCAATTGAGAACCAATATATAGAAAAAGATGATAAATTTGAACTTAAGGCTTGAAAATGAGAATATTATATTGTTCGAATTAATTGTAACAAAAAAGATTCCGGGTCATTTTCTCCAAAACAAAAAAAGAAAATGTAGGCTCAAACGCAATATTATAACTTATTAGAACTGATAAAATTCTAATAAGAAATAGCAAAATAAGTCCAAAAAAGATAAGCATTGACCTTCGAAGGAATTTACTGGATTACGGTGTTGAAGTGAGTACTCCAACTGTACAGAAACGGCTTCTGGAAGTTTGCCGTAAGGCAACAAGACCGTAGAAAAAACAATTTCTAACTCAGAAAACGATGAAAAAACGTTCAGCATGGGCCAAAAAATAACAATCCTCGACTGTTAATGATTAGAAAAAATGATTTTCTGTGAAGAAAGAAACACATTTATTTGTACAGGGATACAAATCAAGGGTACTTAAGACTAATTGAAGACGAAACTCTGCTACCAGATCATATCCAACAGAATGTAAAACACCCTTCTAAACAGATGTTTTGTCCCCCAAAACATCTGTTTAGAAGGGTGGCTATGGAAGTTAACAAATTTCTTTTTGGAAGTTAAGTTCCTCTTAAAGGTATTACGAATTCTGTCAGACACATAGAAACATTATGCAGGAGAATTGCTCCATTCAGAAATATTTGATCCGGCATTTAAACATGACTTGGTTTCTTCTCACAATTCAAAATTGCTCCAGATATTTATCCTAAAAAATAAAATAGAGTGCTTAAATGGCCTGGTAATTCCCCAGGCCGCAGAACATGTCAAGAACATGTGCTATGCACTAGTGCAGTACCAATACGAGTTGAAGAGATCATTTCTGCTAAATGAAGACATACTTAGTATTAATGTAAAGTTTTTACTGTCTACTTAAGGAAGGTATTTAAAGATTAAAAGTTAAGGTTTTAGAAAAAATCGTTTTTTTTTAACATTTGTTCCAATTTGAACAGTATGGTACATTTTTAAATCTTAGACTTTCTAAAGAAATTCTCCAAAGGAATTTTGGCCAAATATAGTATTAAAGAAACTAATGATAATCTTTCTCTCTCTTTTAACACTGATTAAAATATTTGGTATTTTTTATGTGAATGCTCTTACACATTTCTTTTAGAAAAGGTTTCACAAAAACCTTGTTAACTTAAGTAGTATAATACATGTATTACCAAATCAAGTCGAACTTTATAATTGATCCTTTACATTACCATCAACAATTTAAGCATACGGCTGTAATTAAAAACTGGAAAGAAATTATTAGTCATGAAAGACATGTCGACTTTTTCTAAGCAGTTTTTCTTCCACAGATGAGATAGATATGATAAATAACATCATCCTCTCAGCATCTTTTTTTCCATTGCAACGATTTCGTAATTGAAGTAGGCACCTTCGTAGCTCAAATTTTTAAAATCACACACACACAACCAAGAGGTGTACTAAAAAACAAGATTTCCACCAAAAAGTGTTTTAAGAATTTTTGAAAAAAGTTACAATCAAAAAGATTAATTCATATGATCTTTATACATTTATTTAGTTAAAATATATTTAATAATAATATAGATATATATTACATTTAATTAATGATTTACTATACATCAACTACTAACAATTTTAGAAAAAAATCAATTTTGACAAAAATTATAAACTGAATAATCTTACTATTCCTACAAAAAGCTGGAATTTAATAAAGGTTATATCCTCTTCTATCCACAGTGCTTCATCGGCATCTATTTCAGATTGACTATATTAAGTTGTAAGCACATGAGCTAATATAGAAGACTATACACCAGGGGTAGGCAAATAGTGGCCTACAAAGAGTTTTTTTTTGTGGCCTGTCAAAACCATATCGACAGGAAACCTTCTCTATATTTGGGTAAACATATATTTGTGTGTGAGCAAAGTTTTTCTAGCAGGAAAATCAACAAGGATAAATATATATGCAAGTTGGCTGATATAAACTTGCAGGTTGTGATGAGAATTTCAACAAGCGATCGCACTCCCGATTTTGGAAAAAGGTGCAGAAAAGTATTATACGGTACATTACTTTTATACTTTTTCTGAGATGCTGAGATGCAATGTTAAATAATAAATGCAATCATTGTAAGAAAAAGTGCAGCTCTCCTCTTTTACGATGTGTCACTCGAGTCAAAACAATTGCCTACCCCTGTCATATAGACTTTTGGGTGGGTGGGGGGAATATTTAACACTCCAACTGTTCTTCCAAAATACTTTCTATGAATTTTTTAAGATTATGTGAGGTGAGAGAGATTAAATGAGTTTTTACGATTAATGAGATCGTAATATTTACCTAAGTCATGTTCAAGGAAGTGTTTACCCACAATAGCTTTTGTGGTAGAATATCATCGCCAATCAGAATATCGTCAAACGATACAGCATAGGGTCTCATATGTTGATCAAGGATTTCGTCTTGGTATTTTTCATCATTCATGGTGTCTCTGTTAAGAACATGGAAGTTTATGTGATTTCTCAAAGAGAATCAGACCCACATCACGATTCTCCATCTGCTATAAGCGTACAATCGGACCCCAATTTAACGAATTCATCGAGATGGAACATTTTGTTTGTTAATTCGGGGTTATTCCTTTTATCGTGGTCTAAGCAAAATACACATTTTTTGCTCTTATCTTTCGGAAATTCTGTTTTTAGCAACTACACAAAAAATATTCTTAGTTAGAAAATATACACATTTTTTATTCAGCACTTAAAAATACTGTTAGGGAAAGTTATTACGCATCAGTAAATTAGAAATTTTAAAATACTGACTAATATACATAAATGTTTGATAATCTCTGATTCCTGACTCAAGAGGGGTTTTTTTTTCGACTTTATGTAGGGAAGGAAATGCTACGTTATTTACATCCTGCTTCATGAGGTATGTTTTCTCAGTTTCTGAAGAATGTAAAGCATAAAAAAATGTAACAGTTTTGATAATAGTTTCATTATTGATTTCTGCATCAGAATCACTATTCATTGGCTTCAACAAATCAAAAAATTCTGCAGCACAAATTCAATGCACTCATATAGCAATCATTCATCAAATGTAAAGTAATTGTTAAAATCTTAAAATATCCCCAGCGTTGTGGAGTGGGTTGATATAAGAAAGGAGTTTCCTATCCTATTCAAAACTCACACGTTAGACTACACACATGACTCATCTGCACCGGTAAATAATAACACTAATAACACCCTTTCCGTCGAAATTTGCTGCTTACAAAAAAGTCTTTTTCTGTTCCGGACAAAAAGGATGCGTCATATGAAAAAAGAATCCAATTTTTTCTAATAATATCTAATAAAAAAGTTTCCAGCAGTTGAAATTCTTTAATTCGGGGTTTGTCATTCGTTAAATAGGGATTTTTTACCTTCTTTTTGATCGGGGACAGAGAAAATTTCAATTAAACACTAAATTCATTAAAAAGGGGTTCATTAAATAGGGGTCCGAATGTATTTTAAATAATGTTGGATCCATCTTGACTGGTTCCTTCATCCCTCCAGATCAGAACTCTAACATTTATAAAAAGTATAGATTATCATTCCTCCGTTCAGCCAACATTCCCCTCTAGCCCAGAGCCTATCTTTGTATTTTGTTTAACCCCTTATGTGCCACGGGCGTATATACACGTAATGCTGAACTGGTGCCTTTAGTGCCCGGACGTGTATACTCGTTTTTGTATTGTGTTGCTCTGTTTAAAACTAGTCCCACGGCTTTGGAATACATTAAAAGGGCATTGAAAGTGCTTCTAAGGAGTTTCCTTATTTGGGAGAAGAGATGGGGAAGGAATTTGAAAGGGTATATTTCAGGGACGAAGAAATTCATAGCTAAGAAGTGTTTCCTGTTTTTTCGTAAGTGTGCTCTTTTCTATTCTTCATTTGCTGTCATTTTCACTTACCATGTGTAATAGGAGCTTTTTTCATATTTTGTACAAATGCACTGACTGTGATACTGGTTTGTGTTCAACCATGTTTCAGGATATATCACAGAACAGACAAGTTATAATATATTTTTATTATATAGTAACTCAATTTTTTTTTATTTTCATTTTATCATTTTATACTTTTCCTTTCTTTTCTCTCTTTTTTAAAGGGAAAGTAAACAATTTATGAAGCCCAGTGGCTGAGTGGTAGTGCATCACGGTTCCACACGACAAACCTCGGGCTGAGCAAGGTCGGCTCAACCTTTCATCCCTTCAGTGGGTTGATAATTGACTACCAAGCTTGCTTGGGAACTCAAAACTGGGGTATCGCGTCAGACTGACCACCTGATCGGAATATCTGTCCATGCACCTCAGAGGCCCAAGGTCACGTATACCTTTTTGGGCACAGAAGGCCTTGGCTTTTATGGGCTATTGCGCCACTGTGTTAAGTTTAAACAATTTACAGGTGGAAAAATGCTCCTTTTCTTTTCCTCCAAACGTAAAAACCTAAAGCCACGTAAAAAAAACACCTGTGGGAAAAACGGTGGCACTGGGGGGAGGGGTGAATTTCGAATCTTTTCCTCGGCAGTTAAGGAATTAATAGAACACATATAATCAGTATCTTTGCATACAAGACTTCATTGAGTAAATGTCGTTGAAATATGGTAGCCAAAATTCTTCTTTAGTTATCCAAAATAAGCCGCAATGAATTGAAATATCACAATGCTTCTATTTATTTACGTAGAGAGATCTAAAACATAATCATCAATATTTTTTGTGCTACTTGAAAGATCTAAGTTAGACCTTGAATCTAAATTTTCAGATTCGAAGTAATACTAAAGTTGTTGGACTTCATTGTCACAGACTTTAAACATTCTGGTACCATTGGCTTGTAATAGACTTATATTTCCTTCCATCCAATGGCACTCTACCTTAAGAAATCAGTTAAAAATCTTCTATTTCAATAATATTTTGAAGCCATAAATTTGAGATAGATAAAGTAATTTTTGAAACTTAAAGATCATTGGTAATGAAATTTACGCTTTTCTTACTCAGTTAATTTTTTTTAAAAAAATAGAATGGTAGGTACACAAAACTTTCAATTTTCAATGTTCACATGTCGTATCATCTTTTAAAAATTAATTTTACTAAATTTATAAAGAATTTTATAGACGCATGGTTTAAAATGCTTGTTGTACCTTTATTTTTGAAGCCAAAGGTTTTGTAAGGCTAATGGTTTTAAACAACAAATTTAAAAAATTTTAATACTTTTTTTTTTTAATTTAAGAATTATTTTAGTAAAAGTGGATTATATAAACTTAAATTATAAATATAATACTTTAATATATAGAAAATTTATTGAACATTATTACCATATGTTGCCATTAAATAAATCTATTTTTATAATAAACGTTAGAAAATTTTTTATTTGAATAACACAAACCAGGACGGATATAAATCAAAGGAACAGGAAACACATGCCTAATAGGAATTTGATTATATTCACTTAACACACACACACATATATAAAAAGGCTATAAAACTTCAAACTACAATTTCCTTAAGAATACCTAGAAAGATGCACCATTTTAACACGCTTTTATAAGTTTCACTTGTAATGGAATCTTAGAACTCGATTTTTACCCACTTTAAGAGATCGGATTAATTTGAAATTTTGCACACTTGTCAAGGACCGATGGCAATACAATAATTTCATAATTTTGTTCCATTGTCCTAATCAGGATCTTCAGGAATAAAGATAATCAGATTTGGCGACAATTCCATATACCACTTCCAGATTTGGCAACTTATTGCATATACAATTTTCAAATTTGGCGACTAATTCCATATACCGTTTTCAGAATTGGCGATTAATTCCAAATACCATTTCCAGATTTGGCGACTAATTCCAGATTTAGCGACTAAACGAATAAGGTGTAACCCTAAAGCGACTGTTTTTTAAAGCTAATTATATGCAAGTGTAAAATACGCTTATGGTTAATAAAAATAAAACAAAAAAAGTGTTCTTTATGTGAGAAAGTGGAAGGTGGGTGTGTAAGCAATTTCTAACCATAATATAAACATTTTTCTGAAAATGAAAAACAAAAAAAAAAGGCTCGTGCATGTGGAAAAAAAATTTATCTTCCAACTGCTAAATATTTTTTTTATAAAGCAATACGTTTAGAAGTGATGATAGGAATTAACATTATAGCAATACGTTTAATAAATATTATCATGATTTTATTAACTCGCTTTCTTCAATGTCTGTCCGGGTAGAATTTTGTAATTGATTAAACTGTGTGACTTTCCGATGAGTTACAGATTTGAATTTTGGACCATAGCTCAGAAGTATATGACAATCTATAAAAAAGTGAAAAAAGAAACGAAAAGGAGGAATTTATACTTTTTAGTCCGTTATAAAAATATGGTACATTAAATTTTTTTTTAATTCGAACTTTTTCTACTAGCCAAGTAATTCCGGCTCTAAATATCAAACTCAAGGATAAATTCAACAATGAATAAATGATAGTTTAAAAAACTAAAAAACACGCTTTTTTTTGTAGATCGAACTAAAAAATGAAAAATTACAATTTAAAAAAAAAACTAAATGACACACTTTTTTCTGATTCGAACTAAAAAGTAAAAAAATAATTCTTAATATAAGAATAAAATGATGAACGAGAAAATGAATGTCATTGGGTAAAAGCGTGGGGTGCTTTGTACTACATTTTTACACTAACTCAGCATTTCGGAATAGAACTAGTAAGAAATTATAACAATTAAATATAGAGCACCCCACGCTTTTACCCCAATGACATTAATTTTCTCGTTTATCATTTTATTTTTATATTAAGAATTATTTTTTTTACTTTTTAGTTCGAATCAGAAAAAAATGTGCTCTTTAGTTTTTTTAAAACTATAATTTATTGTTTTATATTTTGAATTGTTATTGCACCTTTGGACTTCTGCCAATTTGAAAAAAAAAAGTTTTCCAAGAATATATCTTAGCTTCCCTTACTAAAACATTTTCGCGATTAATATCTAATCGTATAAAACTTATTACGTAAAAAAATCCTTTCTGATTTTAAAAAGATGAGAAATCTGAATGTTTGAATTAAATATTATGGAAATGTGCGTCTGCGAATAACATATCTATACAGAAGAACACTCACTGCAGTCTAAATCGAAGTTCAAGTAACTGAATCAGAAATGTAAGTGAAGTATTTATGAATTTGCAAACTTCTTTTTCTTTTATGCATTTAAATGGAAACATCAATCAATAAAATGTGACAGAAAAATAATATTGCTTTCATTTTTGAAAAAAGATTGATTGAACTTTATTTTACGGAATCGACTTTAAAAAAATATCATTGATGAAAAACACATAAAAGAAATTTTTCAAGTAAGGAAAACTATATATATTAATGTGTCATATAATACATAAAAATTTACTAAATGTTTAATGACTATCGTTTCTATAATTCGTTCCCAAATTTGAATGACTCATTAAGATAAATCTCAAAAAGAAGCATCGTATTCATCCTGCCTTTAAAAAAGAAATCCACCCACATTCTTTACGCTTATAAATACTTACAAAGCGATATGTGACCCCAAGCGTTAAAATGGACTTTAAAATATAGTTAAATTCTGAGGAAACGTTTAAACAGTACAGATCATACTTCTTGAGATGTATAAAGATTGATTAAATTTAAAAATATTTTGGATCCTTTATATCTTATTGAATTTATTTTCAAAAGACCAAAACTCTTTTGAAAAAGAAATCAATTTTTTCTCCGATATAAGAAATGCAAAATAGCTGAAGTTCTTAAATACCAAGTGAATCTGTTATTTCAAAAATTGTGAAATTTGGACAAATTTGTGTTTAATCGTTTCTTTTTTACAATTATTTATGAAATATTGATTAAAAGGTTAATTTTTTGTTGGATATCTTCCTTTTTCAATTAGAAGAAAGAATTGTAATGGAAAATTTTATCCATCTCACCTTTGAAGAATAACAGCATTTTTATAAGTTTCGGTAAGTTTTAGCTTTCATATGATCTGTTTTATTGTGTAAAGCAAGTATGTATTTTGTTCAAAATTCTGCTTAATTTCTAAAATAGAAAAAATAAAATACACTATGGTGATCAATATATGACTGAGGGGGGGGGGTAAAATTATTTTTAGAAAAAAAGACCGTTCAACATTAAAAACATATTTATGTTCATTTTTGCTACACAACTTCAAGTATCTGAACATGTGTGTGTGTGTGTGTTTTTAAGCTTTTGATAAGAAATTTTTTAGTTATTCTAGTGTTTGTCATATTAAAAAATTTATGTAATGCTGTTTGCAAAAGTTAAAGCTAAAGGAACTAAAGAGCGCTTAATAAAAAGTAAAATTTTAGCTGACACAAATATTTTTCCTTTCAATTTTTCTTTTCATATTTCCATCATAAATTTCATAATATTCAATACATTAGCAAAATAAGTTTAAAAGTATTTTAAAAAGTTGAAATTTTCTTCAGAAAAAAAAACGGTAGCACTATTTATTTTTTTTATTTTTTGCTTATTTTTTTTTTTTTGAATCAGTAATTAAAATATTTAAAAAACGCCGAAGGATGTATGAAGTGCTTATTAACTTGTCAAGATGCATCACTTCAGAATATTTTCTATGTAACATCTGACTTTTTTTTCTGCTTGTTTTCGAATATTTTTCTCCAATATTTTGTAGCTGAATCATCTTCTGACTTGAATCTTTATTTTATTTCTGAAATCAAGACTATCTGTCACTATATTCATATGTCTATCTTCTTATCGTTCGATTTCCATCTGACAATTTACTAAATTCGAACACATCTGACGTTCTGAAGAAGTCAATCAGGAGTTAGAAAAGATACCCAGCTGTTTGAAAAGTCAAGCATCTGATTTTATTTAATTCATCATCATAAACTTTTTCATTTCACATACTATTGGAAAATTTTAAAACCCATTTTGTAATCTTGTAACAAAATGACAAGCAAGTATATAAAAAACTAAAGTAATCAAAAACTGTATATAAACTTTCATATTCTTGTCATAAATTCTTTTTAATCACTTCCTTTTCTCAATACAGATTAACTGATATATCCGAATTAGAAGACGTTATTGGAGACAACACAAAAGGTTGGGGTAAGATTAAATTTAACCAAAACCCAATTCTAATATTAACTACATTTTTCTCTTTAATAATAAAAAGAGCCAAACATTTAATAACATCAACGGTAAATAAAGTGAAAATAATTCTTCATTAACTTGCTTGTTTGCTTAATGTTTTCCAGTTGTCTAATTGTGCTTCTCTTAAAAGTCAAGAAACCGAATACTCCTTTAATTTTGAACTATGGACAAATGACGAAGTCGACATTTGAGGTAGAACCCTATTCCCTACACATTTAATGCGAATCAGCATCCATTTACAAGACACCTTTACAAAAGAACGAGATTCCAGACCCAGGATTTGTTGGCTATATGTTTCTATTCTGTCAACAAGGTTGTCCTAGCACCCATTTTGATAAAATAATATTAAGAATAAATATTTTTTTCAAGTTCACGAAAGACGTGTCGATGAAAGCGTATAAAAGGTCTCAAGAGTCCTAACAGTTATCGAGAAACAAACGACAACGTCCAATATTTCAAAGCATCAAGTATAAATATACCTTTAAGAAAATTGAAGATTTAGTTCTTTTCTTTAAACCTAATGATCTCGCAGCAACTTATCACGTATTACTTTCGTTTTTAATTATAAAATGTAGTAGCAAAACATTTTTATTATTCCATGACAACAAAAGTATTTTTTTTTCATTTTTTTGTCTTTATTAATATGTAGAAATAACATATTAGACATAAATGATGGACTTTAAGCTTTCACTGAATATTTCAGTTACGTGATCACTGAATCAGATTTTCATTTCCTCAGTGATAAAAAGCTTCTTTTTAAAAAGTTTACATAAAAAAATGCTTTGACAATTTGATAACAATGGTATTAGCTCCAGATGAATCAAGTAACTAAACCTTTTACAATGTATTTTACCTCTTATTTTTAGCTATTTGTACTTTTTCTTTCTTTGTGCAAATTATTAAGTAATTACCATTTAATGGGGGGGGATTTCTAACGAGAAGTGTTAAAAATTAAACAAAAGAGTCAAAATGTGATGATATAAATTAATTGAAAATTCTTTTCTGGAACATAAGTCTTTTACAAAAAAATTTGAATACACATCTATTTATTAATTCATTCTCTTGAGATAATTAATATTGAAAAGATAATTAATATTAATATATAAGATAATTAATAATGAAAAAATAATTGAATTTTATATGAGATGTATAAGTAAAAAAAGAAGTCTCTTCTTCCATCCTCTTAAATAAATTATAACTTATATCATTACATAAGAAACCTAATCTATGATAAAGAAATTTTTTAAAAAAACACAGAAAGTATGAATTTGTTAGATAATTATCCGGCATTAAATTTACATAAGACTGACTGAAGTATAACATTTAAAACGCAGTTATTGAATTTTTATATAAAAAAAAGAATTATTCTTAAAACAAAATATATATATCTATTTCGAAAAATAAATGATACACACACGTATATATATATAGAGAGAGAGAAAGAGATATATATATATATAGATATCAATAATGATATATGAAAATGATATAAGTCAATAAAGAATGCACATTTTCAAAATTTATTTTTAAATATTAAAAATAAAATATATTTTATTTCAGAAATCATAATTTTTCACACAATAAAAATATACATATAACATCCATCAGATAAGTTTATAGCGCCATATGAAGAGATGTTGAAAGCAATTGACATTTCTTTATAACATTCATTCAAAATAGCTATTGCCAGGTTTTTTGAAAGTTTAAAAAATGATTCTATAAATTTAATTCATTTTCTTCTAACGCATTTCACAATCTTTTTTACAGGAAATATGAATAAGAATAGTCTCGTGGAGACTTTGATCAACCAACCAATTCTTGTATGGAACAAGAAGATCCCAAACACACAATTAGAAAGATTTCAAACATTTATTGCAGACAAATATAATTTACCTATTAGTAAGTAATTTGAATTTTATCTAAAACATTATAATACATAAATATTTTGAGCTTCCTGAACATTTTGAATTATACTTTAATTACATTATAGAAGAGATAATATTAAGAGAACGTGCTTCATTTTAAAATCAATGATAAGCTCTGCATTCTTTAAATCTATTATAAATGCTGGTCTTATGTATATATTTATCACTTATACATTCATTTCATTATTTATTTTTTTACTTTTTTATTTATTGAAACAAAATATGTTTTTCAGAATCATACTGGGATTTACACAAATGGTCTACAGAAAATTTTCCAGATTTTTGGAAAGAACTATGGCACTATTTCGATATAATTGCTTCTAAACCCTATACAGAGGTAAAAATAATGTGGTTAATAAATAAAAAATAAACTTGTATGTAATAATATAATGTGAATATGTGTAGCGAAATATTTTCCAAATTTGTGGAAAGAACTATGGCATTATTTCCATATAATTGCCTCTAAACCATATACAGAGGTAAAAATAATGTGGTTAATAAATAAAAAAATAAACTTATATGTAATAATATGTGAATATGTGTAGCGAAATATTCAGTAAAACTTAAAAATTAAATAGTTCAATTGCTTATTTTTCTACATTATAATGAATGAGCTAATTTTCAATTTCGCCGGCTGGGTTGCGTGATTGGTTTGTCGCTGGTCTTCTACACCTAAGGTTGCAGGTACGACCCCGGCCCAAGTCGGTGGATTTTCATGATGCAGAAAATCGACAGTGGCCATTTCGTATGATTATACGGCATGTAAAAGATTGTCTATTTGGCTTGGGTGCTTTCGTCAAAATTAAATCCTAGTTCAGGTTCGCATCGTCAGAGCTCAGGAGGAAACTGGGCATCAAAATTACCTGCGGCAATTGGTATGCGCCTATGCGTGGTGCCGCTCTAAAAAGAGAAACCAGCTTCCGGTGAAAGTACTAGATCTGCAATGAAAAACACCAATCCACTGCAAATTAGAAATAAAAAAAAACTTTTCAATTTCAAGAAATTTCATTATTTTTAAATAATTGTTTAAGCATAGATTTCTCCTAATGAGGGTTTTATTATAATTATATATAATTGAGATGAAACCATTTTTAAAAATGTGAAAGAAAATATGTTCTTTATTTTTATTATTTTATTCAATAACACCAATTTTTTTAAAGATTATTGCTTCCGATCATTGAATAGTTTATTTAGACAAATAGTGAAAAAACGTATATATTAAATGTTTCAAAATACATTAAAAACTTAGGCCTGAAAAGAAAATTATTATAAATTAAGCAAAACGTTTTTATTTTCATAAAAATTATGTTAAATTGACTCAATAAGTCTGCAATAAAAATTCTTGCCTTAGCTAATTTTTCATATATTTGTACAATTTTCGGACCTTAATACTTCATTCTTTCATCCGGTTTTATATATTTTTTTCTCTTTTTTAGAACTTATATACAAAATAATGCAATTTTTTTTTAAACGAAGTTGAATTTTACTGTTAAAAGTGCTCATTTAATTGTTCTTATCTGCAGGTATTTACTAAAATAGGAAAAGGATTCCTTGACAACACTTGGTTCAAAGGAGCAGAGCTAAACTTTGCTGAGAATCTTCTGAGATATAGAGATAATACACCTGCTCTTATATGTTTAGGTACGTTTATTAAAATTAGTCGCCCATCCAGTACAGTGGTGACCGACGCTGACTGTTTTACAGTAGGGTCTGGGTTTGAATCCCAGAGAAGGTATGGATCTTTGTAAATGTATAGTGCCTAGCGGCATGGAGGTACTGTCGAGCCGCAAGTCCTCTCATGAGATTGGTGGGAGGCCTCTGACCACCCCTAGAATATTCTCCCTAAAAATTAGGGTGGAACTGACCCAAAAAGTACTGTCACCTGCATGGTGCTCAAATCTACGGATAACGACAGATGTACATCTAGTTCTTTTCGACGATGAATTTCGTGCAGCTCGATCTGACATCGTCAGACAGGTGGCATTAGTAACAACATAATAAAATTATGTTAACTGCTTCAACTATCATCAACTATTACACAAATATTAAAAATTCATTACAACCTTTTCGGAATAGATTTTAATAAATCAATTCATGTATAACTGTCTCATTTGTGTTTGAATAATGATTCGGTACTCTTGCGCATTATATCAATAACCTAGGTGAAATTTGCCAAATTTTCGTTTGCATCGGTTAGATTTGATGCATTATTAGCATCACTCTCTTTAAAGCATCTCGAGAGGCTACATATCTCGAAATTCTGAACCATTTTAGAGTTAAAAGGGAGACATATCAGCTGGAATCTCTCTCTCCGATCTTCCACACAGCACCAACGTAAGGATTTTGATATGGCACAGATTTAACGTGAATCAGCCCCTCTACACGGACGGATTTCATTGGCCCCAGGAAGGAACCCACGATGGGTCTTGAACAATTATTTATTGTTGTCACATTTCAAAGCAATACTAGGACCACTAGCAACGATCCTCGTAATTTTGAACCTTTATCAAGGGATGAAGACGCCCCCTGGGCTGTCATCCCTCTTCCCGAACTTCCCCAACGCGTAACTATTTCAAACAGTATTTGTTCAATATTTTTAAAAATAAAAAATTAATGTGTATTTAAATTACAATTTAATATGCACTTGTGAGAATATATTTTCAGAAGTAATGAGTGAAACGAAAACTTAAAATTCCCGTAGATAATTCAATAGTATGATTGATTTACAAAACTTGAAAAGGGCATTAAAATTCAAAATATAAATAAATCATGTTTCATCAATATGTATAACCTTTCAGATGAGTTCGGAAATGAAGAAACTGTTACTTTTGCTGAATTATTTGAAGAAGTAAAACGCTTTGCTGCTGCTTTTCGGAAACAAGGACTGAAAATAGGAGATAGAGTAGGATGTAAGTATATGGTATCATTCATCTGTATTTTAAAATGTCACAGTTTACTGTTCTAGTTTAACGTAAATTAGATTGAATGCAAGAAAACGCTGAATAACCAATAACAACTTACTATTTAACAAGTAATGTAAAGAAAAAAATTTTAAGTCAATTCCTACTTTAAAAAGATGAATAGAAAGTATTTTATTAACGATTGAAAATTTTAACAAGATATATATATATATATATCTTACACTATTAAAATTCGAAGGTAAACAAACGTATGTATGTATGTATCTATCTATCTATCTATCTTTCTATGTGCGTCTATCTTCTCACGAACAGCACCACGCAGAAAGTCGCGGAAGGTACCAAAAGATCGGGAATTTTCCGGGGAAGCCGTATTGCCTATTTATATTCTGATATTGTAATTAGTTAAAAAGATATTAATTAAAAACCTTAAAACGCCGAATTGTTTTACTCCTGCCGGTTGCTTACTTGGCGGAACTTCCCTTCCGTTTCGGCCGAGCGGTAATCTTACGTTTTCCACCATATTAAAATTGTTATCCGATTTTCGGTGTCGCAATTAGACAAAAAATAATTACAGAATCGGAAAGATCATTTATTTCGCCACAACACGGTGTAATTTTTTTTGTAAAATAACGATATTTTCTATTTTTTTCGAATTTTTTAAAATAGTGTTAAAACTGATGCGTTTTTATGAAAACTATTTCTAAATCGTTGGGTATGAATTACTTTTCGTGTTATTAAATCGATATTCTACACTAATTAACTTCAAGCCTTTCTCTTTTAGATCCATTCATTTAAAAAATAAAATTTCCAAAACTTTTTTTTTAAAGAATTTTTAAAAAGTAGTCTTAATTTTTACTTCACATTGAATAACTTCGTCATTTATGAAGATAATCTCACAAAACCTTTTTTCCGTCTGTACAGTAATATTATCCGAAACATATACGAAGATTGAAAAAATTGCTTCAAAATTACGGATTTTAAAAAATATTTTGTGATTTTCGTAAACTTATGTTTTTTCTGAGAAATAAATTAAAAGTAGTAATTTGTACATTTTTTATTTCAAAGTACGTTATTTTTTGCAAATAGTTGGTGATGTTTGAGAGCATTAACGTAAAAATTACGCCCTTAAAATAAAGGTAATGATTTTTTAAAATAATTTAAAATAGCCGATTTTACATTTAGCCAAACATTGGTTAACTGTCTGGTGGCGGAGTGCTGAGAGCTTTCGCTACACTCAAGACTATAACTGCAGCACTGCCGTGCGCGGTCAATGGGAAGGATGATGTCCGCTTCGTTTTATGAAACATAATGTAATTTTGTAATACTTTTTTTCATTTATGTATCACATATAAAAGTATTTCTTGCATGTGAAAAATATTTTACATGTATAAAATAATGAAAAAAATATAATTAACAAGTTTTTGAATTAAATACCTGCATATTATCTTTGAAAAACATAATAAAACTGATAATCTTTACTTTTTTTCTTTAAAAGAAAAGGGTAGTCTGAAATTTAAAAAGTTAAAATAAATATACCCTTTTATCAATGTACATATGTGCGTTAGTATTTTTTGATTCTGAAATTTAAAAATGTAGACATTAATAATGCAAGATAAGTGTATAGATAATTAACTATTAAAACAGTTTTTTATGTAAACACTTATTTTGTGTATTGTGGTGTGAAATGTGGAACAGGGTCCTCGCCCCTCACTCTGGAAACTGTGCTTTAAATATAATATTCAATGCACAGGCTAATGGTTCCACACAATTTTTTTTCCAATACAAAGGTAGTTTTAAATGTTACAAAAATTAAATAAATGGATACTTTATTATCAATTTCATTTATCATGTTTTTTTTAACTGTTAGAAAAAAGGTTTATTCAGTTAAATAACCATAATTTCCGTAGAAAGACTAATAGCAATGTTCATCAATTATATACTTCATTATTAATTGCCAGTCTATTTCCCGAGCCTTGTAATACTTCAAGCATTCTCTCAGGTTACAAAAGTATTTTAATTTCAAAGTATTTTTTTCTTTGTTTTACTGAACATAATATCATTTTGTAATACATTTTTTCATTTATATACCACTTCTTACAGCAATATTTATTCAATATGAAAAATATTTTACACACATATGTACCATAATAAACAAAACATAATTAAACATGAAATAGCTGCATGCATGTTATATTTTGTTACTTATTATATTGCTATTTCATAACTGTGTCATGATTCACAAGTTCACTCATTTTATATAATTATTATAGTTTTTGATTTCATTCAGGAAATTTCATACCACTGAATTCATTACCAATAATTTTATGAATTCTTATAAAAAATATTTCTTGAATATGTGAAACATTTTATACACATATGTAAAATAATGAGCAAAACATAGTTAGCCATATATTTTTAAAAAATATTATAAAACTGATTATCTTTATTTTTTTTAA
>BMAO01038433.1:0-49265 GCA_019973975.1 Trichonephila clavata
TGAGAGCATGCATTGTGGTCACCGCAACAGTGGTCTTGTGTGATGTTTTCCGACGAGTCCAGGTTTAGTTTGCAGTCTGATTCTGGCCGTACTTTCATATGGAGAGCGCCAGGTACCCGTTACCACCAAGAGAACACCATTAAGAGAAAGTTGTTCTGATTATTGTTCACCTATAGTATTGTGTAAGAAAAAGGATGGCAATTTAAGAATCCGCATTGATAATCGCCAAATTAATTCTAAAACTCACAAAGATCGGTATCCTTTACCCTTAATAGAAGAAGTTCTAGATCCAGTTGCAGTCGGGAAATTTCTTCTCAACTATTGACTTAAAAAACGGATTATTTCACGTTGAAATGGAAGAAAGCAGTAAAAAATTTGCTTCATTCGTCATACATAATGGGCAATATGAATTTAATAAAGTTCCATTTGGTCTTTGTAATAGTCCGAGTGTTTTTCAAAGATTTATCAATCACGTTTTCCGAGACCTTCTTAAAGAGGAAGTTGTCATAATCTACATAGATTATATTATTATCCCTTCTTCGGATGAACTTGACGGGTTAAGCCGTTTAACCAGGGTGTTAAAAACTGCATCTGAATATGGATTAGAATTAAATTTTAAAAAATGTAATTTCCTCAAGTCAAAGATTGAATTCTTGGGACACATAATTGAAAAGGGTACCATTAAACCTTCTTTGGACAAAACCAAAGCAGTTCAGAATTTTCCAGAATGGAATTTCTGTTAAACTTGTGACTTCAAACAGCCGTGTAGCACAATTAAACTATGTAACCCTGCCCAGATTAGAATTACTAGGAGCTCTAGTTGCTGCTCGTCTAGCATCTAAAGTGAAAAAGATCGTGAATCGCAAAAGATCCTGCTTACAGTATTACTGGACTGATTCCAAAATAGTTCTGTTTTGGATAAAGGGTTACAAAACCCGATGAAAACATGTTGTGGCTAACCGAGTCAACGAAATAACTAGCCTAACGGATCCCCATTCATGGTACCATTTTGCGGGTAAAGAAAACCCTGCAGACTTCCTCTCTCGTGGACTGAGTGCTGACTCTCTAGTGACAAATTCCAGATGGTGGACAGGTGCTGATTTTTTGACAGATCTCGAATTTCTAAAAACTTAAAGCAAGTTGTTCCTGAGTTAGACTACCTCACAGAACCTGAGAAAGAGACTGTAACACAAGAAAGGGGGAAAAAATGCCTGAAGCTCAGAGCAGTAAAGAGACTGTCTTGCTGAACAAGGATTCCTCTACCATCTTTGACGAACTTTTAGAACTTTCTAATATTTATTTCAAAGTTATTAATATTTTGTCTTATATTTTCAGATTCACCTACAACTGTAATAATAAGTCTAAGAATGGCTGGCCCCCTAACTGTAGACGAATTCAAGGAGTCAGAAATTAAATTAATCAAGCATGCTCAAAAAGACCCTTGTTTGATAAAAAAGAAATTCCAAGTAATGTTTCTAATTTATTTCCATTTGTAGATGGGGAGGGAATAGTTCGAGTAGGTGGAAAATTGGAAAATGGTTCGATGCCATATTTTCACAAGCATCCTGTGATTTTACCAAAAGGTTCTAAATTAAGTAAACTTTATTTTAATAACAAGACTCTTTCACGTTGGCCCACAGGGATTGTTAAATGCAGTACGACAAAAATTTTGGCCTTTGAGAGGCCGTAACATCGCACGTAAAACCATTCATCAATGTGTGACTTGCTTTAAAAGCAGACCCATTCTTTCTTCACAAATTATGGGAAATTTGCCCAGTGAAAGAGTAAACGTATCCAGTCCATTCACTATTGCTGGACTTGATTTATGCGGTCCCTATTTAGTGAAATATAAAAATCAGAGAAAGGGAACTCTTAATAAAGTGTACATTTGCGTTTGCATGTGTTTTTCTACGAAAGCCATCCATCTCGAGTTATTATCGGATCTCACTTCCGATGTTTTGATAGCAATACTTAAACGTTTTACTAGTAGTCGGGACAAATGCTCCAAAATTTACACAGATAACACTACTAACTTTGTTGGAGAGAATTCAATATTAAAGAGATTTCACAAATTAATTAATTTTCCCGATGAAAATTTAGCTAAATATTTCAGGTCAGAAGGTATATATTTTGGAATTTCATACCTCCCAAGTCCCCTCATTTTGGAGGACTTTGGGACGCATGCGTAAATTCTGTAAAGCACCATCTTAAAAGAGTGATAGGAAATCTTCACTTTACTTTTGAAGAATTTGAAACTATTATGATTCAGATAGAGGGAATATTAAATTCGCGTCCACTGACTCCCCTCATTACTGACGCAGATAACTTTGATGTTTTGACCCCAGGTCACTTTTTAATAGGGAGACCTATAACATGAATACCTGAGCCAAATTTAATTGATGTAAATGAAAATCGTCTCAGTCGTTGGGAAAAGATTACCAAGGTTGTGTACAACATACATGGAAAAAATTGAAGTCTGATTATTTGAATACATTGCAAGCTAGATCTAAATGGATAACAGAAAAAAATGATCTAGTGATAAGTCAAATGGTTTTAATCAAAAAGGATTTTTTACCTGTAAATACTTGGCCTTTAGTACATCCTAGAAGTACATCATGGGTCAGACGGAAAAGTGAGAGTTGTCAAGGTCAAAACCAAATCAGGTGCATTTAAAAGAGCTATTAGTAAAATAACTGTTCTCCCAATTGATACTAAGTGAATTGTCCTTATTTGTATTGCTTTTTTATATTTCATTTATGCAAAATTATTGATTTTATTTCTATTATTACATTTAAATTGTTTTAATCATTTTTCTTTTTTGTGTGCTTTTTTAATATGCTAATTATGTTATTTGTGAGTTCTTGCATGTGAACATGGGAAGGCTGGGCGGGATGTTGGCGCATGCGCGACGAGAAATTTTCTCTGTAATATGCTGACGTGAGCAAGAATAGAACTCTAAAAACTTGAAGCTCACAATCATATAATATTTAAAATTGGCTGCGCTTGTAAATATTTTATATATGTTGTGTGAATAAATAAAAGGTAAAAAAAAAGAAGCAAGCGTAGCTGGTCCGTCACGGAAGAAAACAACAAAACCTATTAAAATAAACACATACGTTTGGGAGTACATATACAAAATTTAAGCATTCTATCTTGAACAGACACTTATATCTTCAAAATTAAAAGTCTGAGAAAAACACATCTCTGAGTGACATCTGTGAGAGTACTGGATGATCTCTTCATACGGATCGTTTTGGCTTCAGTAAATATTGCCGATGCACCAGGTAAATTTGCAGGAATCTGGTAATATTTAAGTCATCAGTGTTGACTGCACAATAACCTTCTTGGCCTTAATGTCCAACAATTCCTATAAAAATGCGTTCCCCATGACCTTGTTGGTTCTGAATTGTGATGAAGCTTCTGTAATGTAAGCCTGCTTAAAGCCTTCTTATTATTGGTCCGTTTTTGTTCCATTCGACGCCACTACTTGCATAACTATTTTTGTTATTTTCTTCCTCCTCCCGTATTTTCAGCCCCATGTTCTACGGCAGTTTTTTTTTCTTCTCTTTTAATCTCTACTATCAACCCTATGAATGTGCATACAAAGTCGCATAAGCTTTATTTTCGCACATTTTTTCAATCTCATATGAGTGTTCATTTCTGTAAAATAAAAGAGATGACTATAGTTTTTGGCACAAGTTTATGACCATTCGTATATACTATGAAGTTTTTGTAGCTGCTATTTTTAGTAGTGAGCTACAAAAAATATGTTTGCCTTAAATTTTGGAGGCTTGTGTAAATATATATATATATATTTATATAAAATATGCAAATGTTATAGAAAACTGTGAATAGCTCGTACGAATAAATTATAATTTTCTTTAATTAATTTAGAAGGTTTCTGCAAACTAAAAATACTTTCGTTTACTCATGCAAAATTATATGCTTTTTGAATTGAATTTTTTAAATACATTTAATTTAATACACTTATTTTATTTATCATCCCAAGATTCCTTAGAATATCAACTTAACATATATTGTGATACTTTAACAAAATAAAATTGTTTTCTTTGGAAGTATTTACATAAATTTGAATTAATTTTAAATGATTATCAAGCTTGCTTAGGAACTTAAACAGAGGGTTTCATGTCAGACTGACCACCTGACCTGAACATCTGTTCATGCACCTCATTGCTGATGGCCATGAAAATTGAGATGGTCACAGTAGGCATTGACACTTATGGGCTTTTGCGATAAAGAGTTTAGTTCATTTACATGAATTATTTCGCACTTAACGAATATAAAATGAATGTAATTGAATAACATTTTTCCTAGAAACTTAAAATAACGAAGCATGCAAAAACTTGATATTATTTAAAAAAAGATTCTTTATTATTTCTCTGATAAAAATGTATGGGTTAATTTTTTTTTGTTCCTAGTTTTATTTTTTATATTTTTTATTTATTTATTTTTGAAACTTCCTATTTAAGAGGATATTTTAATTTTATTTGTGATGAGCAGCGCATATGATGTTTCTTTAACACAACGTACTATTTCTTAAAATTTAAATCCAAAATAGATTTTTGAGGTATGTTATTCCATAAAATACCATTCTAAGTATTTAAAATTCAGCAAATGTATGAGAAATATAGGAAACAAAACTACGAGTGAAAACAAATTTAACTATATCATTTTAGAGGTCAATGTGGAGATTTAAATATCGAACATGACATAAACAGCAGCATGCTGCCTTGTAAAAATATTACACCACGCATATTGTTGCAGTCTGTAATTCCAAAATTTCGTAAATATATTATTATTATTATTATTATACTATTTTTTCTAATTATTATAGAATACCAAAGTTCCTGAAAAAGAAAATGGCACCCATACCTATTGCTGACTAAATGGTATTTATTCTACACTGTAACAAAACATTTAGATGACTGTTTCTAAGAATAAATTACAGAACCATAACTCATTGAAAATTGCAATTTCGTGGGCTAGACACGAATTAATCATTTTCACAAATTACCATTTTTACCATTATCTACTAATAGCGTTAATAAATAAAAAAAAAATTGCAAGAACTCAATATCAGGAATAGTTAAATAAATTAAGCTTATGTGTCAAGTGTGTTGATTTTTATTTTTATATTAAGGAGGGATTGCAATACCGTTATACCGGAATACCGAATACCGTTATTTTGAACATTTGTGTAATACCGGTATTTACAAGCTTAAATGTCGTTTTTTCGGTATTTACTAGAAATGTTTTAAATTGTCTCCACTATATGTACAGTGATCGCCAACATAGCAAAATAGTATACGTTTGGTTCTTTTGTCTCTCCCTAACGGTCGAAATTAATTAGAATGTGAATATAAAGTTGCATCGTACAATCAAGAGGTCATAAAATATGTAAATCATCCAAGGATGCGCTCCAAAACTATCCTATTACAGCTCAGAGTGATTCTGAACACGCGCAGGATACGTAGTCTGATATTCGTATCTGTGAAAACTAGGTTATAGTTGTGAAGAAAGTAAGTAATATCTCAATACCTTTTAAAACTGATGAGTTTGTTCTTCACATTGTACTTGCATACCTAATGCATACCAAAATAGAAAATGTCTTACAGTATTTACATAATTATAACGATTCTAAAAAAAGAAAATGAAGAATAAGAAAATAGACTAACCAATTCAAATTTGATCAAGTTTACAGTAAATTTTCTTTTAATTTTTTACCCACAAACCTATTTATATCCAGAAGAATTTGGTAAAGTTATCGAAGATGATGATGACACGAATGTCGATAGCGAAAAGAAATTGTATCTTGAAGAAAAATTAGAATTAGTGATCTTTAAAAAAATTCAGCAAACCAAAATACTATAAAGAAACTAGCTACATCCAAAACCCTCCGACGAAAAATAGATTTATTTGAAGAAGAGAGATTTAGAGCTAAATACTTGGAAAAGGTATATCTCGCATTGCTAACAGTACCATAAAAAAGCATGAATTCCGACAAAGCGTTTTCGACAGCAAGTAATTTTTGCGCAAAATTGCGTTCCTGACTTGACGACAGTACAATTGACGCATTATGTTTCTAAGATCACATTTCAAAAATTTGTAATACTGACAGAGAAAGAATATTGATTTAAATAAATAAGATATTCCTTTGTTTTTTTGTGATTCTTTATATATATTGTTATAATTTATGTTACATTTTTTGTGATATTTACACTATCTAATAAAACTGGCAAATAAAACAAAGAAACACCTGTGTTTTCTTTCTTTTCCTAAAATTTATTTTACCGATATTAAAACCGGTTTCCCTGTAGTAAGATCTAAAAATACCGAATACTGCTATTCGGTATTGAACATTTGGTCCGATATTGCAATCCCTAATCGTAAGTATCAGTGACAAAATAGTCTTTTTTTTTAAAAAAAGAATTTCGAATTTATTCAATGTGAAATTTTAAAGCAATTTATATTTTATATGTGTGGTGTTCAGAAGTAGGGAAATCCCTGATGTGTATTGACTTGCAATTCTTAGGGCTTATGTTTTTGAGGACGTAAATGGAAAGGTGCATTTTTTCTCATTATGAAAAGTAAACTGAAGTACTGATTTTATTTTAATGCTAACTGGAATTCAGAATCCTTTATGATAGAGTTTGGATGGTGGTAGAACGGACCTCTTGTCAGATTGACTTTTATTATTATTATTATATTGCAGCTCTCATATTTTATTTTGATATCTTTGTGTTTATCCTTTGTGTTTATTATAAATATTCGTGCAGGGTATTTTCACTCTGACGAATGATGTCATGTGAAAAGTTTTTGTTAAAAATATAAATAAATTTTATTTTATTCATAATACTGTGGAATATTTCTCAAAAATCTCAGTGACTATGGCACTTACATTTCTTAATAAACCATCTGATTATTTGACAGCATACACTATCAAAGAACGTATTACGTATGCCACTTTTGTGTATATGTGGCAATATTTGTTTAACGTTTATAAAATGTATTTTGCAACTTAGTTTCATTATATTTTCTTGAATAAAATATAGCTTCATAAAAATAAATCTATCGTAAATTAATATATTAGCACCAAATGATAAAGAAGTTTAGAAAAACATTCCACGAGTTCTGTATCCGAGGCACTATAAATCAATCGGAAGTTTTAAATGACTTTAGAATTTATCTTAAGTACACAAAACGTTTTCCAATAGCCCTGTGTCACTTTTCGTATTGACTTACAGTATTTCTCTAAGGTATCCAAATAGAAAGAGGTCCCATACGTTTCGTTTCCCAAATTGAAAATGGGTGCTCGTTTAAACTTTATTCACATACCCTGAGGACCAGAAGCAGGAGTGACCCTTACAGAGTATTCTTTTTATCGCATACACGGGGGAGAAAAGTGAATAGTTTATTGAATTTTATTGCTCTGAGGAAAAGTCTAAAACACAGCTTTGGGGTGGTTTCTTATAGATTGCCTATATAAATATCCTATCGGAGAGTTTTGTAAGGAATGTAAAAGGTCTAGTCCATTTCACTTCGATTGTCTTTTTCTTCTTTTTTTCAAGTATCGCTTGTTTCCTCCCTCGTGTATACATACAACGGTTGTGGTGGATAGTTTCACTTGTTTGTTACGAGAGAGGACGGAGAGGGGAAATCAAAAGTCAAAAAGCCCGAGGTTTTTATGTTATATTTCTTTCCCGTTTAGTGTATCTATGGTACACGGGTCGATGGTGTTTACTTTTTCGTTTTATTTTTCTTTTCTCTTGTATGCATACACATATTGTGAAACCACGTGTAATAATGTTCCAAAAAGACTTTCTCTAATATCAAATACATTAGTTTGTACTAATTATAAGCTTTTGATATGATTTTCAAAAATGTAATTCTTTTAAGAAAGAATATTAATTTAAATTAAAGAAATAAAAATGTGAAAACAATAATGTTTGCTAAATACAGGCATATTATTCAAATTCTGAAAACGTAACTGTTACAATTGCATGAATACAAAATAAAATAAGGCTGAGTAATTATTTTAATATGATGTAAGTTTTGAAAGTTAAATATCACATACAGTTTACTAGTTCTAGTAAATATATACGAATGTATCTAAAGAAATAATACATATTTGAATAGTACATACATATCAGTTTTGTTATTGTAATATAAAATAAATTAATACATTTAAAGACATAATGCAAATACAAAAGCATATTATAAACATTTAAATTTAGAAATCTCAAGATGAAGAGAAATAAAAAAACAGTTAATGCAAATAAAATGATGCAATCAGAATGGACACAGAAAAATATATAAATGACTATATAAATGGATTTAAGCATATTTTAAAAAAGTTGTTTTCATATATAATTTAAAGTTATAAAAGAAAAAATAAACTAATATAGTTGAATGAAAAAGTATAACAAGTCTGTTACGTATTCACATACTAGATAATTTACATTTTATGGCCAAAATTTTAAATCATCCTTTCTTAAATCTCTAATCAGGACTAATATGTTAACCACATACTCTCTCTATATATACAACATACGCGCGCACATGTGTGTGTGTGTGAACACATATTCAATCTTAGGTCACTAGTATAAAAATAATTTTAAGTGTTTATATATATTATACAAAGTGCCTGTTAAAGTCCGTTGTACCCTCAATAATTTATGAATGACAAGAGATTTAATCATAAAAGTGGTGTCTAGGTATAATAAATTTGCTATGCGCTACACACAAACACACAAAACTGCTTCCAGCGTGGATAAATTTAGGGTTATTGTTCTTATCTCAAAAACAGTACGCTACATGAAAAAAATCAATTGCAATGTTGTTCAACATCATCGATTTATTACAAAAAGTATCTTGAGTATCGAAATGATAGAAATGAAGCAGACAAGTTTTTGATAGTATTTAACGAAGCTCATCTATCTCTCATGCTCAAAAGGTGTACTTCATCATCAATACACATCATGACACTGGTTTTCACTTCCCGCTACATTTTCTTCAACATGGTATGCGTCACTCTGACACAAGCATCCGTAATATGGTTTTGAAGTTCCTGCAGAGTTGATGGAGGGGCTATACACACTTTTTCTTTGATGTATTCCCACAGATAAAAGTCCAATGAGTTCAGGTCAGGAAACCGTGCAGGCCATTCAACGCAAACCATTATATTCCCTGACTTATCGCTGGAATGTGTCTCTAATGTTTTGTGTGTCTCGTGTGAACTAAAAGTAATTCGAATTTCTACATATTTATGTATTTCAACACCAAATAAATTTATATATTGATATAATTCTCTTACATGATTCATTCTTATATAAATATCATTATTATGTAACATTAACTTTTATGCTTTAGAAGTAATAAGATGCATCTTATTTTTGATTACGTTGTTTTTAGGGTATTTCATTACGTTGATATAATGTATTTGGAAGAAAAAAACCATTTTAATCATATTTGTATTTTTTAATATTGGGAATATTTGTTTTAATATGAAATTTGTTATAGTTTATTAATAGTATTAAAATTATTTTAATTTAACTGTCTAAAGTTTAATAACAGAAATTACAAATAATTTTATAAGTAAATAATCTTTTAAGGGAGCATTTAAAATACCGGTAAGGTTTTAAATTGTTATTTTTGCTATAAGAAATATGATACTTTATATTTTTTTTTCATGTATATGAATCACAGATGATGTGATTGCTTAAAAGTGGGAAAAACCTTGAATAATATTCATAACTATTTTTACGGTAATACCTAGTACTTAAAATTTTGAATGCATTTAGATACACATTTAATTTAATGTGAAATTGCATCTTTAAAATATCTTTCGTTAAATGAGTACTATCTATTTTTTTCTTTTTTTAATTTTCCAACTAAAGTATTTTATGCAAAAGAAATATTAACTGTAGATATAGTAATTATTTTAGATTCTTAATTTATTTTTAGTACTTCATCTTGAATTTTTAAATAAAAACATAAGAATTCACAATGTTTGTATTTCTTGTAACGTCGGAAAATTATTCAATATTTTACAAGAATTACAAAATTATTTCTCATGAAAAATATTTAAAGTAAATTAAAATTAACTTTAGTACAGATTTAAATTACTGTTTTTTCAAAAATCCACTTCAAGTTGTTTTGGATGATTTAATATAGTCAATATTTGTAGGTTTATTATATAAGCACAATAAACGTACACACACACACATAGTATATATATACATATACATATATATATACATATATATATATATATATATATATATATATATATATATATATATAATTTTTTAAAGTCGTGTTTCTTGAAATCTGGTTTAAATCTTCTAGCTTTGTTGGTGATATAATTTTGTATTATCAATTTTATTATGCCATGTATTTTTTTCATTTTATGTTACTATATATATATATATATATATATATATACCTGTGTCTGAAATAGAGAATACTGTATATTCATTCATACAGACAAGTGAACAATCACGGACAACATTGAGTAAGAGATCTTATTAACAAAAATGTCACTGAAGGAAAAAGTTTAAGATATCTTGCCTTAGATAATTTAGTTTCAAAATGAAACCGAATTTAAATGAAGTGTAGTGAACATGAAATATTTTATAAGAAAAATGCACATGGAGCTGTTTATCTTCCCACTGTGTTCTCGCTATATTTCCTACTTTTCAATATGCATCCAAAAGTAATTTACAATGTGCGTGAGGAACTTTTATCCGCGTGCGTGATGCTCTCTGATCTTTCGTAGGAATCAAAAGTGATAAAGAAGAAAATACAAAACAAACCGAAAACAATTTTCTACCCATCAATGTTACCCAATGGAAAAGGATGATAGTTTACCTATACCAAATAAACAAGAACAAAGCCGGGGGGAAACTTTCTCGTATGGGAGAGAGAGATGAAACAATCAGAAGTCCTTCAGTGACCAGTGGTTCCTAAATTGAAAATCCCGGACTGATAGATTGCATCGATGGTCCGTGGGAACTTGACCAGGTGGCTGGACAACTAACTGACCATTTTCTGTTTTCTTTGATAAAGTGGACTCAAGGAGAAAGAAAAAGTTATTGTAGCCAGTAAAGCCTCTGACGTCATGCATGACCGTTTTTGACATGCCATTGGTTATCATCTCCCCCCCCCTTTGCTGACCAAAGCTGCAATTATTGATAATGTAATCCTCCTGTTATCCATCATTAAGTTTATATATTATCTTGCGCTCTTCTTTGAGAAGATGATGTCTTAGAATGAAGGGATTGAAATCCTTTTACGTGGATAAAAAGGATTTAAGGGAATATAAGTGATGATGATAACGTATTAATGTTGAAGTGAGTTTATTTTTACGTAAGTGCTTACATTTTTTGATAATCTTTAGCAAATGCTGATTAGCAGATTATTTTTTTCAGCTTATTTTATGCTTTTCTCTGATGCCAGAGAGAGGGGCAGGAAGTAGAATTTACTCGCACACAAAGCTTTTAAAGGCCTATGTTGACGTAAAGATTTTAGGTTACAACTCTTTATCGTTTTGTTTTTCTATATTTCGCAAATATTGTAGAAACAAAATCTTGTATTATATATGTTACAATATATGTTTTATTTTTGTCTAGCTCATATGCTCATTCGAAAACATATATTCATATGTTCAAATTTAAATTTCTTAGATTTTTTTCTTGAAAAGCTTGGCAATTATGTAACTAAATAAAAAATGTTAAATAAATTACATTTATTGAATTTAAAAACGAATTATTTTGAAAATGTAGCTTTTGCTTGGCTATAAATTAAAGTTTAGCAAAGCTACTTTAATCATAACTTTATAAAAATCTGGTTTCATCAAAGTATGCCATCACGTTTGTTTATAGTGTTAGTTAATTTTGTTACAAAATCAGTAGTTAAATATAGATTGCCTATAAGACATTTGATTAATTTAAATACAATATTTTAAAAGGCTTGGTGAAGTTTAATTTCCAATCTAACTCTGAATTTACTTATAAAGACGTATTAAAGAAGATTTATGATTTACAAAAGAATTTTGTCATTGTTTACATAGACAAAGTGCCTGGAAATTATGCTTTAATTTGTAAATATTTTTATAATAATATGATTAATTGAACACTTTTTTAACAAAGAATCATTTAAAAAATTGGACTCGTCACATAACGAAATTAATAATAGAATTATTGCTATATATAGAAAATTGGGTGTTTCCATTCATAAGATTAAGTTTCTATATATATTTTTAACACCTAAACTCCACAAAAATCCTGTTAAATTTAGAAAAGGAACTAATAGTTTTAAAACATATATCACTACTGCAAGTAAAATGCTGCATAATATTATACAAAACTCCATCAATAAGTAATGTAATAAAGCTATAATTAAAAATAATAAAGATATTACAGTTGTTTTTAAAAAAATAAAAATATTTAATTCAGATTATAGTTATGACTTTGAAGATCTTTTTAATTCCATTGATATTAATGATAAAATTAAGGTAATTTTAGAAGATCATAGTAATTATAACCTTAATATTAACTTACAAAAATTTAGAACTCTCATAGATTTAGTCTTAAAGGAAAACTGCATTAATTTTAATGGTTTTTTTACAAACAAATTAAAGGTTTGCCTCCAGGTGGCCCTGCTAGCAATAATTTTGCTAATTTATATTTACACTTTTACGAATATAAATTTATTATTAATAATGATTATTACGTTTTTAGATACATAGATGACCTATTTATTATTGGTAAAAATAATAATGTTGACCACAATATTATTTTTTATCCGAATTACTTAAACGTAATTAAAATTAATAGTACTCCAGTTAAAACTAATAACTTGGATGTAAAACCGATGATTTATGACTTACAAAGGAATTTTATTATTTATAATAGGAATTTTATTAGAAATTTTATTATTATTTTTTACAAAGTGCCTGGCTTAATTTAATTTGTAAATGTTTTTATAATAATAAGCTAAATGAACACTTTTTGAACAATGTGTCTTTTAAAAGATTGGACTTGACACATAACAAAAATAGTAATCATATTATTGCTTTATATAAAAAATTGTTTATTTGCATTCCTAATATTAAGTTTTCTTATATATTTTTAACATCTAAATTCCACAAGAATCCTGTTAAATTTGGTACTATAACAAATGGTTTTAAAACATATATGACTAGTGCGGGTAAAATGCTGCATAATATTATACATAAAACCTTATCAATAAGCAAAATAATAAAGTTATATTTAAAAATAGTTAAGCTATTAAAGTTTTTAAAAAAATAAATATATATTTTTCAATTAATAGTTTTAATTTGGCAGATGTTTTTAATTACCTTCATATTAATGATATTATTAGGGAATTTTTAGAAAATCACAGTAATTATAATCTTACTATTAATTTCCACGAAATTTAAAACTCTCATAGATTTAATTGTAGAAGAACATTACATCAATTTAATGGTTCATTGTATAAAATAACTAAAGTTTGCCTCAATGTGACCCTGCTACCAATAGTTTGGCTAATTTATATTTGCAGTTTTATGAATATAAATAAATTATTAATAATGACTATTACATTTTTAGAAAAAATTATAATCTTATTGTGTTTGGTAAAAATAATAATTTTAACCCCAATACTAACTTTATTCTTAAAACAGAAACATAGTAAAAATTAATAATAATAAATTTAAAACCAATTACTAAGCTGTGTATCATTGCATATTAAGAATTATAATTTTTATGATGGATGAGGTGCTTTGAATTTTAAAGTTTTTAAAGTGCCATTTTGGGATTCTAATATATCAATTTCTATAAATAGAAATATTATTTTTGTTATATTTATCGTAATAATATATTAGTTAACGATGAATTTACTATATTTACAAATTTTAATAACTTCATCATTCTTGGATAAATATCCTGCTAATATTCTTTGCATTTATATTTCTATCAGTTCTCAGTGAAATGACAAAATGTAATAATATTTGAATTTGTTTTAATTAGTTATACAGTTAATCAAACATAACGTTAACTGGTTAAAAAATTAATAATACTGTATTTTATTTTAGTATCATTGTGTATGTTTAGGAAATCCTTTTATTTTTCAATAAATTTTATATATATAGACTAATGTGTATATATATATACACATATTAGTCTATATATATACATTTATAATATATATATATATATATATATATAGACTTACTATAATTTCATCATAATTTACTAGTTTTACTTTTATGCGGTCCTGCTCATACTGCCTTTGTATTTGGCGGGAAACATTAACCTGATGCTGTGCCCACGAAGTAAGTGTTATCTCCCAGTTTTATTACATCGATTTTAGCTCTATACTAGTAAAAACTGGTAGTATATTAAATTGTATCGCTATATATTAATAGTATCGTGCATTTTATTTGTAATATAATTACATTTCTCTTAATCTCATCTTTATTGAAACTATAATATTTTTCTGATTCATCTGAACTTAAAGCATTATTTCTTTGTACATAATTAATGACTACATTTCTAAAAATAGAAGTGTCTAAATTGCTAGAAAAGTATATATATAGGTCGGTAAGTCACACAAAAAGAATTACATTTATATTATTTATCTTCTAAATTAATTCATGTTAAATATAAAAACTGGAAATATTGCTAATCGTTTTTTTAAATTTATTAAAATCTTAAACTTTTCAATTAACCACGATAGATACAAAGAGTAATATGAGTTGCAAAATTATTTAGAATTGCACTGCTATTCAAACTTTTGGTCCACATGCTGCATTCAATACATATTTCGGCTTCTAAGAAAATCAAAAGAAAACAGATCTTTCCTTTTTTTTATTCTATTTTCATTTATTGTCAACATATTTTAACTTTAGGCATAAAAAAATATTAACTATTCATTTATGCTATAAGTAAGGCGGAACTAGAAGCACATGATTGACTCTATTAAACAAATTTAGATGACAATAAACGAATACAATATCAAAATCCAACAACAATTAGAACTAAAAAAAAATTCTACTAAATGTATTAAGAAGTATTTATAAATGTTCAAAGCATTGAAAAAATCAATACCGTATTTACTCATTTCTAAGCCGCGTGATTTGTCTCGTTTTAATGTTACTGAAAATCGGGTGTGTCTTAGAATCAAAGGCGAAACATTAGTTGAATGGGGAAAAGCTATTTTCAACCCTTTTCAAAAGGAAAATAAATCGCTGTCTATTCAAGCCAATGGCATCGACGACTTATCTCATTCCACAGTTAACCTCCAGTATTCAGTCTATCCTAAGCATCGTTGAATACACATGTTTGGTAATTTTTTTTGTGTACGCTTTCATTTAATCACTCAAGCATCAAAGAGATATTGGTCTTAGCATCAAGACGAGTTCACTATGACGCAAGTATGAAAAAGGACACGATTTTATATGCAGAAAAAAACGGAAACAGGGCACCGGCCGTTGAAAATTTGAAACGGATGAAACAAATACACGTCGATGGGTTAAACAAGATATAAGTTGTGCTTATAAAAATGTTCAACAGGCTTGCTTTCATAATTCGTTTACATTCTTCTTTCAAACATTCCTTTTAAAAAATGTTGAGTAACAAATACATTGGATGGCACGGAAGATGACACCAGGTGGGAAAATGGAGTCTCCGGCACCAACTTCGAAGTCAAATGTGACAATGGGAGTGACGAATCATTTTCGTAACATGACACTGACCATTACAGTAATTATGGGTTCATGTATGTATTTAAAAGATTTTAATACTGGTAAAATAAATTAATTATTAACTTTTTATCATTTCTTTTATGTCGTTTAAATTGCTTAAGTATTGGCATTTTACATAATTTATTTTTTTTCTCGAAAAAGTGTAGAAAATTGAGGGTGCGGCTTAGAATCAATGACAACATTTGTTTCTCAAAAGCATGTTGAGAATTTGGAGTGTGACATAGAATTGAGTAAGTAAATACAGTAAGTAAGTAAGTAATTTAAGTAAATACGGTATTTAGCTTCTATTTCTATATATCTAGCATTCATTTCTTTAAACTAGGTGTATAATGGCCATTTTCTATGGAGAAAAATAATATTCATTCTTAATTTAAATTTACCGAATATAAATCAAAGTAAATAAATATACGTAACAAAGTAAACAAAATGTATTTATATCAAACTGAAGACATTAAAATAAATATCTATTCATTTGCATTTTATTTAAATCAAGCATTCACCTCCTGAAGCAAACGTATATACTGCCTGAGTTTTATCGAGAAAGAATAGCATTCCTTCTTGTTTTAAATTTGCGTGATATTCAAAGTAATGGAAATATTCCTTATTACGCATTGAATGTATAACAAATAAAGTATAATTTTAAGGAAAAAAAATCGGAATTTTTATTATTATGATCCTACAAACTTGTTCATTTAAGCCTTAGAGTTTACTAAAGCGTGTTTTAAGTAGCTTATTTCGCAGAATTTTTAAAGTGGGGTATTTGATATTCTGTTTATTGTGAGAAAAGCTGCTTTATCCAAAGGAATTCCATCATTACAATGAAATAAACTGCTAGCAGGGTTTGCCTCATTAAAATCGTATTTAAAGCTTGGAATAAATATCTGGAATTTCACTCACTTAGGGCGAGAAAGAATTTTTCAAGAAAATACCTCATTAGTCGAATGCTCTCAAAATGTTAGTTTCGGAATTTCCATTAAATATTAAAATGGTTCTGTTTCATAACTGTAAAGGTTTATAAAAGTAGAAGAATAATAAAGTCAAAATAGTGCATATTTTCTCTCTAATATTTTTTTCTTTAGTTTTCGAATTATTTCATTTAAAGGAGAAAGAAATACACAAGACAAATAAAAAGTACACTATGAAAGATATACAGTGTTTACTTATTTTTGTTTTATGAATCCTAATTTTGGATTTGATGGACCGAAACAAATAAACTGGCATCACATATTTTCCCCTTATTTACTTTTAAGAAAATTTCCGTTTTAAAATATCGGTCTACTTTTGTTCTAATTTTTCCCCCTCTACTTAGAAATATAGGGCGGCAGAAAAGTATACCTAGGCTACAATTTTAAAATGATTTAAAAACAAAGAAAAAAGATTTTCGCTTATGGTTCTTATGTTCCATTCAGAAAAGAATTTAGTTTCTGTTTAATGAAATGCAAACTAGATTGTGCAACATTCTCCTTTCAAAATGGATTCACCTGAAGAACAAGAGTAAGTAGTAGTTTGGTTTACCGAATTTTAATCTGCAACACATGTACAGTGTATATTTCAGAATAACAACAAGCGAAGTCCACCTTTAAGATCTACATTTTATTGGTGGCATAAATATTTATGATGATAGGTAGCGTAGTAACATATAGACAAAAAGAAAATATGACACCCTGCAAAACTTGAGATGATGTTACTCGTACTAACTTAATGTATTGCCTTAATGTTAAATGCATCATATATATATATATATATATATATATATATACAAAATATTGTTACACGAAATAATACAACGTCCAATTCCAAACTATTATGTACCGGGTGGGTAATGTAGTTGGTTTGTCCCGGAGCTTCTGCACCCAAGGTTGTTGCGGGTTCAATCCCGGCCCAAGTCTGGATTTCCATGATGCAGAAAATCGACAGTGTACATGTCGTATGATTATGCGCCACGTAAAAAATCCCTTGAGGGCCCTTTTGGCTTGGGTGCTCTCGACAAAATTAAATTCCTAAGTACAATTTTGCATTGTCAGAGCTCAGGTGCCTATCTCTAGAGAGAAAACTGGGCGTCTAAATTACTTGCGGCAATTGGAATTGCGTATATACTGCAGCACGAAAAAGTGATACCAGCTAATGCGGAATGTAATAGTCTGCAAGGATAAATATACCAATCCGCAGATCTCTTATAGAAACAAGAAAAGCAAAACTATTATGCGTATTTTCATACATTTTTTCTCTTTACATGAAACGAAAAAAGCTTAACATGAAAATATTTCCCTTTTGGGAATTACCAAAATATAAAACACATCAAACTAGTAGTCGAGCTTTAAGAGGGGTGGGATATGAAAGAGAGGTAGTAACACTTGTATTGTTGAAACGAGGCTAACTTGGCTTGGAATAATCTGTGACATGAGCGAATTTTTTTCATCTCAGACTTTTGTTCACCTAAGCTACTAAGCTACATCTTTCATCAATTCACTTTGGATTTCGGTAACGAGTACATCGCAGTGCGAGCAAAAAGTCAGTAAGTTTGATTCACGTTTTTTTTAAACTCATAAAATATCTGAGAAAGAAAGCAAATTTCTTTTTAATTTGAAATGAAGATGGAGCTTCTTGAGGGTATTGATCAAAGACAGAAAGTGGAATCTGTTAAGATTTTGGTATTGCTGAACTATGTATTAAATGTCACTAAGTTCTTGTAAATGTTTCTTTTCTTTGATTTTTATTAAATACATGCATATATATATAGTATTATTTTGTAGCGTGGCCGGTTCTTTATATGTAGATTTACCGAGGGGTATTTATGTTGGTTGTTTCTTGATAGAAAACTTCTTCAAGGTTAGTTTCATTCTTTCTTTATTCATAGTCATAAATGCATGAAATGCAATATCATTTAGAATAATAAATAGACACTCACACACACATAGCAGAAGTGACGCTGACAAGTTGTTGACAAGCAGACAAAGCACAAACAGAGAAAGCACTCAGCGCTCAGAGCTTTTTACTGGTGGTGAAGGTCGTACGACTCTTTTCCAACAAGAGTCGTGATTGGTTGCAAGTGTGCACGAGCAATTAGATTACGATTAAGATAATAACAATCTCGTACCAAAGAATTAGAAAATAATTTAACGGAGTAGAGTTAAAGAGTACTAGAAGCAGTCACTACATATATATATATATATGTGTGTGTGTGTGTAAATAAAATATACTCTAATAAACCTTAATGTGTTAAATATATTTTTTGCAGTATCTTTTAACATGAAAAAGGCTCCAGTCCCTTTCAGTTTCGTGCTAATCGATTTTCACTGTATATAGATTTAAATTTACATAAATTTTCTTTAAACATTATGCATTAAGATCAAGTGCCTTAATTTTTTCTCAAATATATGATTAATTCTTCTTAAGGTATCAGAATATCAGAGTACATTTTTTTAAAAAAAATGCAACTAAGGTATTAAAAATACTCTTTTAGGCATCATTATCAATATATATCAAAACTCAATCAGCAATGTTAGAAATAAAGTTTGAAAATTTCCTGAAATTATCAATTACAAATTGAATTTTAGCAATATATATTTTTTTAAAAAATGCTTTAAAGTAGATAGATAAAAAGTAATATAACAATAAAAGTATTTCAAAAATAAACAATATATGTATTTACTTAGGAAATGCATGTAAAGATTTAAAATTTTTATCAAGATATAAAAACTTGTGATAGTACATAGATTGAATAAATACTATATATAAGAAAAGAGAAATATATTTGAGGCATTTATTGAAATACAAGCCCAAAACAAAAAATATTTATTCAGTAAGATTTATTTTAGTACATTTTCTAGAAAATAATATAAATATCACGTTCAAAAAGTTTCTTAGAATTTCATATATAACTTTCGAGTTATCATACACACACTGCAATAGATTTTGAACAATTTAAATGTTCGCTTCTGGTAGATTAAAAAAATAACTCCGTATTTTCTAATTTTATGAAATTGATTTTAACTTGACCTCAATGAAACGTATAATACACACTGGTTATCATAAATTATGGGAAAATCATAAAAACAGTGAAAACTCGCCCAAACATTAGCCAATCTCAATGAAATTTGAACATGTTGTTAAGTAAACGGAGCTGAACGACATTACATTATGCAAAATAGTGATAATTCAGTAGAAATACGACATTTGTGAGGAGCATAAAAATGGAATTGTGGAATAGCGGAATTGTAACAAAGGCATCTTTTGACTGAAAGGGCTGCGATGCCAATCTATAGTAAAACTAGAGGCAGTATTAAGTCAAATAGGCTAAAGATGGTTAAATGTGAATTCATAGACTATGGCAACATTTTCTAACCACGGATTCAGCATCCAAAGGTTCAGCTAAGGACGTCCAGGTCTTACCACGAGTGTCAATGACCGATATTTGTTGTTATGTGCACGAAGGAATAGAAGCGCAACTCCAATTGAATTCAGAGTTTCGCTTGCTGTAAGCTCTGGAAGGTCAACCGTGCGTAGAAGGTTTCACGAACGTAATCATAACGAAAGGTGACCAGACATTTGTGTCACTCTCACTTCACGTCATAGGCGGGAACGTTTGCAATGGGCACGTCAACATGTCCACTGCACACGTGATCAAGGGAGGGATGTTCTTTCTCCAGGTTTAACCTCGAAAGCGATAGTAGTCGTATTTTTATTTGGAGAAAACCTATAACTCATTTTGATCCATGACACATCCGTGAAAGAGATGATTACGTATCAGGCAATGTCTGTTTTGGGGGTGATTTCTCTTTAGGTGGAAACACAGACCTCTTTATATTTTCCCGTGGAAATGGTAATTCTCGTACCTACAGAGATGCCGTCATGGATGCTTATGAACGCCCTTATACCTGTACAATAGGTGATGCTTTAACGCTATAGGATGCTTTCCAGCTACTGCTTATTTTAAGCAGAAAACAATTCAGCTCATGCAGTGGCCAGCTTGATAACTTCACATTAACCCTGTCGAACTTGTTTGGGATGCTCTAGTTTGACGTGTAGCTGCTCTGAATCCCCCTGTCAGCTTTGCTTTCAAATGCCTAGGAGGAGCAATGGCAAGCTCTTCCAACATATATAATAGACCGCATATTTGAGAGCATCACACTACTTTCCTATACCTAAATGGTACTTTTCCTACACTCAACTGACACATCCAATTTGTCCATTCTATACATATGCTAATTTCCACAACTCTATGATTGTCTGGTGATTTCTTTTTACGCTGCTCTATTCATTCGAATGTGTTGTATAATATGAATAAGTTTTATTAATTCCTTAAATTTTGAGATACATCCTTAATTTATGATAACTAATGTGTATTTAATAAAGCCAAAAGTTTGCTCTGTTCTCTAAAATGAAAAGAACCAAAAATGTGTGTTTTAATTGAAATTGGTAATTCGTGTTCGGATACCTTAAAACAGAGTGCCGATAGATAAGTATTTTAAAAGAGTTGAGACTATTTGAAAATAAAATCTTTGTTGTAATTAAAATTGCATCTAATCTTGAGCACTTCCGAAATATTTACGAAATGATAAGTTATCAATAAATGTACAAAAAAGGGAAATCTAAGTTGATTTATCTTTTCGAAGATTCCTGGAAATCATTCTTCTGTAAAGGTGATAGGAAATTACTAACATAGAAAGTATACACTAGTATATTTAAAAACTTTTATTGGTGACTACATTATAGTGACAATACATTGTGAATTGGAAAATTATACAATAAATTAAAAGTAACAACTTAATATTCTCAAAACTAGAAGATTACAATATTCCCCCCCCCTAATATTCCTGCAATGGAAACAGTTACTGTAAAACGGCAGATTACTTTATTCGTAGTAATGTCATTCATTAAGTTACGCAACAAATTTTATGTAATGAATTTTATAACGAATAATATGCAAACATTTACCAAATTATATTCTGAGAAAGCATTGATTTAATAGTATTATCAATACAAAGAATAGTAAATGGAAATGAAAACATAAGGATCTAAAATTCCTTGCAATTGAAAATTTTAAAACTTAATTCATCGGTAATAATATATAGTAATTAATATTCAACTAGGTCATAAAAATATGATAAATTAACCAAAGTCACATGAAATGTGAAATGTAAATATTTGAGTATTCTTATCTAAAAAAAGGAGTTTGCATAGTTAAAATTTCACGAGAAAAGATTTAAAAAGGTTAACATTATAATGCAAGGTGAGTTTACCTTGGTAATAATTACCATATAAAATATTGCCGCATCCCTCTAACGAGGCAGAAAAAAGTCTCATATCTTCTGATTGTTACTTCATGAATGTCCCAAATACCACACGACTTGGGGAGGGAGCATATAGGACTTCTTCCTCTGGAGTATATGAAATCTTAAGAGCATGAGACACCTGTTGATTCGGTGGAAGCCTCGTAGAAGGAATCTTTGTAGCCAAACATACACACAAAACTAACAGCATACAAGAAATCTTTGAGGGAGTGCACCACTCATTCTTTCTCCCGCATAATAAACACGTGAGGGAGCCACTGTGAGCACTTGTTGTTCATTTTTCTCTGAACAATGAATCAGATTGTGTAACTTGTGGTTTCGTCCATTAACTTACCCTAAACAATTGTAAGTTGAGATTTTAATTATAATTTGACTCTTTGCACATCCTTTCAGTGTAGAATGCGACCTGATACTACATGGTATTTAACCAGAAAAGTCATACAATTTTGTTAGTAAATTTCGACAAAAACCTGTTGACCTAGGAAGAGTATTTATTTGAACCACCAACTAATCAGTCAGAAACTGTGCCGTGAACGCGTTAAACGATAGGAACAAAAAGGAATCCCTATACAGGCCAGTCGTTAAGCGATTCTATACCTGTATTATGTTCTTTGCGACATGAGAATGGTGGGGTTGCTGGATACTTCTTTACTAGAGAAGAAAGCTTTTTGATATCCATCTCCTGTCGGTTTGAGTGCGTTGGTGTATTTTTTCATTGACGTTGTGGGCAGTCTCCTGTTGATATAGAAGGTCTGGTTGACCCATCTGGTGATGCCGTTAGAATAGCTAGTCGTAACTTTTTGGGAATGTCTTAGTTAGACACTCCATGAAATGAATGCGTCATCAACTACTAGCGTTAGTCTTTAATTACTGTGTCATAATGTTGTTTTCTGTTTTGATGTCGAAGCATAGGAGAATCTATGACGATCTTGGAGGTTAGGTGGTTTAAACTGGCCAAATTTGGGTCTGAAGTGCACGCGTTAGACAACAGAGACGAAGAGGAGTTCCTATTCGGACCATGCGCTTTCATTTCTGTCCTTTGTTATTTTCGTGTTACTGAAGAAAGGGTCGCTGCGAATTCAATAATATGTGACGTATTTGTATGGATGAGCCTAGTGAAGGATTAATCTGTTATACAACCAAGCATTTTCTTTAACCATTTCCTCCAGTTTTCACATAACTTAAAAATCACTCTTCTGTCTACAGTGTATGGGAGTTCTGTTTATTATGAATCTGCATTATAATAAACATTAAATGTATTTCTATTATGTTTCCTGGTTTCCGAAGGATTCCGACATTACCGAGATAAATTGGTTTTTAAGAAATTAATGTTCTAGTCAGCAAATCGTTTAAATTTTCTTCTGTGTATTAGGCTCTCAATTATATCATTCATTTAAAGTGCTTCTACTTAAAATGCCCAGTGTGAATTTTTATTTAGTCTTTCAATACATCAATAATCAGTAACTTCTTTCCTGAGGTATTCTTCCTTTAACTTTTACTCATTAAAAGTACAGTATAGGTAAGAATGGTTCCAGCCAAAGCAAGAAGTGAGCTCCTGTAGAAATATATAATATTACAACCAGATAGTACGAAGTTTGACGTGTCAATCAAATCGGCTTCAGAACGCAATTCACCTACTTTATTCCTAGAAAGCAGTTTCTGATGGCATTTACTCCTATAGGCTCTCTTCAATTTTTCTGCTTCTATTGGCAAACTGCCTGCCTTCCATAAAATAGCCAGTAATCCACAAGATGAGTTTATGAAATATAAGATCCATTCAATTTGAATACTGAAACTTATGTCCGGCATAACATATACTACGACTGCCAAAACAGCAATGCAAGAACAAAAATGAGATACGCATATGAGGAAAGATGACACCGAGAAAACTTCTTGGGTTAAATTCAAAGCATATTCTATCTTAGACATTTTTTTAAAGATATTTATTTTCTTACCAACTGTGAACTCTTCAAATGGACAGGCTTGTATCTCAGATTTGAAACGAGTTACCATGTTGCATATACTCTGGCAGATGAAACAATACAAAAAGGCTACTAAATTGATAAACGTCGGATACGTAAGCAAATTACTGAATATTCTGATGCTATTAATTGTGAAATAAATGATGCAATTTACTTCAATTCCATAAATATACCATCCATTTATTTGACTATGACTGGTCAGAAATAACACCACTGGAGTCATAGGCGAAATGAAAATAAACAAAAAGATAAGTATTTGAGGTAAGGTTAATGTATAGTGTTTCCGCAATAACTTTAAGACGGTTGCCAATTGTTTTCGTTTTCGTCTCAAAGCGCACCAAACGATTGCGCTTATAAAATAACAGCTGAAATATAAGAGCGCCGCTCTGAAAAAGGAGTCACCTATTTTGAAACTAATTTTCGGTACAGCTCTTACTATGTTATCTATATTCATCATGGAAAGTAAAAGTAAAAGTAAGCGAAACAAATATTTACTTAGAAGTGATCTATTGGAATCTTCTAAAAGATCTAGCCAATAAAGAAAACGCAAAAGAAGAGTTTGCCCTTGAATGCATTTGACGGGACACTTGAAACTATGTAGGTGTGATTGAATCTTCACGGAGTGAAAGAAATTCTTCCTTTCTAAAACTGAATCCGCCATTTTAGTCTCGGTCAATAAACTATCAGTAAAATTTTTAAATTCTACTATTAATTCACTTTATCCCTATACATATTTATTTAAATATATATCTTGTTCAAATTTTCAATCGTTAATAAAATGCTTTCTTTCATCCATTCAAGTTCAAATGCATTTTTTAAACTTATATTGGATCACTTGATATTAATACAGTTTTTTCAAGTATTAATTCATTAACTAAATTTAATTTTTTAATTTTAAATTTATTCTACTTTATTTCTTTTGAAGTTGCAACTTGCTGCAACACACACACACAGATGGTGCCATTACTTTTTTCTAACGAAGTAGCAATTGACCTAAATATTTTTTAAAAGAACAAAAACTTGTTATAAAGCCATTGCGGTATACATGGAAATAAAAAGGCTGATATTTTGGGTAAGAATGAATCACAGAAATGATGCAAATAAGTTCAATAATTGTCCTTTTGGCACAAAAGAGGTTGTATATTCTGTACCATTACATCTAATTGTTTTAGGCTGTATATAGAGAGGGATTTACGGAAAAAAAATGGCGTTCCTTTCTGAAGGCGTCAACAAGAATTTCCGATTCTTTGCCTAAACCAGTCAGCCTAGCCTATTTTAATCGTTCTAAAGATCCTGATGTTTTGCAGATTTACCTATATAGAATGAGATTGACAGATTCAAATTTCTGCCCACTTTGTTATTATGATGTACCTATAATTAAAGATCGCCTCGGTATATGCCTACTTTTTTAAACTATATTTCTTTGAGCGCTGTTAACTGTGCCTTTGGCGATTATTTTTATAATTCTACATTGTATTGGGCTGTTCGTCGACTTCTGTCCAGAAGGTTGGAGTCGGGTATCGGATAAAAAAAATTAATATTCTTTGTGTATTGCACATTTTAAAATACCATTCTAATTCTGTTTGCACGCAAAGAAGGCTTCTGTTCCAAGAATTTCTTTAGTAGATTACACTAACGATTTAAATCACAATTTAAGAAATGCTAGCAAAGAAGGTTGGTTGTAGGTCTCTGAGTAACACTAGCTTTGTCAATCGTTTTACTTAAATAAATATCATACTCTTACTTTCAACAATCACCCATTTTCTTTTTAGAAGAATGTAAGAGAAGATGTATGTTTTTAGGATATCTAAAAATCTAATTTCCATCAATGTTTTGACAAGAAAGAAAAGATCGATTGTTGCTAAGAAACTCTTCAAAATGAAAGTAAACAAATTATTTTATAAAACTGAACCTTATTCCTTCCGATATATCATCGTTTTTGCAATTCAACTGTCTTGAAAATGAATTAAAATTCATCTTAATCTAGAAGGGAAAAAAAGGAATCAATATGCCAAAGATTAGAAATCATTAAAAACACTCTTCTTAAACCTTTCAGTACAAAGCGAAATTTTCAGCTTGAATTTTGTCCATCAGAACATAATCTCTTAGTGTTTGTAACAAAAATATTTGACGTTACCTTTTTCGTAAACATTAATTTATGTTCGAAAAAGGAACACAGAAGGTTATTGATTAATGTTTCATTGAACATCTTTTCATTCGATGATATAAAATGTTGGAAAAAAATAGAAAAATGATACGATATGTGGAGTTAACAAAAGGGGTGGCCAGTATAACAACTAGTAGAATACAAAGTGTTCGAAAACTGCTGTGAAACTGAAACAAACAATGCAAAACTGTCATCAGAAAATGTTATACTTCAAATCATTAATACATAATTATAAATCATCTTATTTTTTTTATCACGAACACTACAGTAACAGTGTTTTATTAAGTTACTACAATAATTAAGTGCCGGATATGTTGGCTCGTTGGATTAGAGGTAGATTGAACTTACCCGTAAACCCAAGGTTGTAAGTTCAATCCCTTTGAAGTCGATAGATTTTATGAAGGCAAAAATCGTTGACACGCATATTAATGATAATGGGACTCGCAAAAGTTCCCTTGACTATCAGTTTGGTTCTGGTACTTTCGACAAAATTAAATCTCGTTAACATTCAGCATCCGATGGAAGCGCACATTAAATAAAATCAAGCTTTAAAAATTTAGCAGCTGTGGTTATGACATTATTGAACTGGTTCTCCTACTTAGGGCCTTGCCGTGTCTGGAAAGGTTAAACTGCTAAAATGCCGCCAATTAATTAAAATATTTTGAGATATTTCATCTAAGATGTTTTCACCCCACACTTATATTCTGCCTTTACTTCCATTTTAAGTATTTAAAATATAAACCCTGTAAAAAGCTAGGATTAGGTGGCCTGATCTTCAATTTTAGGAAGCTAAATATTCATATAAGTAAGGAATTATTAACTGCTTGTGTTAAAACCCCAGTTCATGGAGCATTGGCGATGATTATTCACGCCAGAAAAATTGTGGTGACCTGTATCTTTAAAAAGTTTTGTTTATTAAATGTATGAACCCCTTTGAAGTGAGTGGCTGGCATTACAAACAGCTCTGAACCAATCTAACAATTAGTAATTTATAGATTATTAAAGTTGTTTTGTTTTTGTTAATTTAAATTGAGTTATTATTTGTTATGAATTTATTGAGTAAAGAATTTTAACCAAGAATGAAACTGCAAATACCGATAAAATCTCAAAACAGCTTATATAATGAAAAATACTAGCATACAGAAATTTACTGTGGCAAAATGTAGAAGTATTAAGTATTTATATCAATGCACCAGTGATATGTATAAAGAGCGTAGTGAATTTAAGTAATGTATTTGAGCTTAGAGTTTTAAATTATTCCTAGTGTTCTGCGTTATGACAGGTATTCCTATTGTAAGGTCGGTTTTGAGTCATTATCTCTCGACCGAGTTTATAATCAGACTTTAAAAGGGCTGCTACAAGTTTAGGAAAGAATTTGCTTTATTAGGTGTGTTTAAGTTTCTTTGTTCAAGTTCCAGTTTTTGAAGAAAAATTGAGTGAATTAACTTTATTAAGTTCCAATTTGCTTACAAATAGGAGAAATTTTACTGACTGAGCTCCGTCGGAACCTTTATTTTTGGTGCCACTCAAAAGCGATACATTTACCAATCTAGTTACCCTTTTTTGTGTAAAACTAAAGACTTATAATTCCGTTATCTCTAACAATCCTTGTTGGCCCTCTTTTGATGTGACTTCGTAAAAAGTCGCAGGGAAGTGCACCAAAATAGGATTTAACCATAAGATCATTAGTTTCTAAAGTGTTTTTATTGATTTTAAGAAAGATTACGAATAAGATTTTTTTTAAATAATTTTTCAATTATCCAAGTAGAATTAAAATAAAGTGATTAAGTTTAAAATAGGTTCTTCTATCGTATTCATTAATTCTCCAAATAAAATATTTGATTAATTAAATTTTAAAAAAATATATGAACGGAAGCTAGAGAATAGTGTAATAATTTAACTTTAAATCACACAGTATAATGACACGATACTATAATAAAATAATTCAATATAATAATAATAAATGAAAGAATGGAGATTATTGATAAATTTCAATACTTAAGTTGGCATGAAAATCGCACCACGTAAAAGCACGTTAGAAGGAATTGCATGCAGAATTGGAAACAATTATATTTTTAAAAATACGTAGCATATTTCAATGAAAGGTATTAGTGATGAAATTACAGCAAGCCTATTTTACTTCTAGATTACGAAAGAATATAATTTGGGTTACACAGAGTATTTAATTATATCTAAAATTCTTCAAGTATCAAAAGGTTAGGCCATTTCAACATTAAAAAAAGACTTCATTTTAGATATGGGAAATCGATTGCTTCTTTCCTCCACAAGCAAATTGGAAGGACTGTTTCATCAATGATGACTAAAGACATGGCGGGTATAAAATTGAAACTATCATGAAATGGAATTTATCTTTTGTTACATCTATATCTTTATTTCGTCTGCCCTTATCTGTATTTCACTTAATTTATTTTGCATGTATAAAATATAATATGACCCTAAAACTCATGGCATAAAATTTCTCAGCAAAAATGTTCCTTTTATTATTCATTTAAGGAGTTTTTTTAGAATGATTACACTGCATTCAAAAGTAAAAAATCTGTATTGTTATGGAGATAATATATAAATTTAATACTGTCTATGGGAGATAAACAGGTTATAGCGATTTCCGGGGTCATTTTTTAGGAAAAGAATTCTGGAAATATCCACCTCTTTCTAAATTGAAATATCTTGAGTCTTCCGATATACGTTTGTAAAAAGACACCAAGAAATGATTGAGAATTTTCAAACAGATTTTCATATAAACAAAAAAGTCAATTTTTTATAAATACACACCTTGATTTACCTCTTAGGTAGGTCTCATGCACCAAAGAGAATCACACGGATGTGACTTGTTTGCTTAACCAAGTCTCAATTTGAAACTAATTAAGGCGAATAAACCTTGTAACTCTAAGCCTAAGTCCCATAAAAAAAGGACACCGTAGCTGGAACTCGAATATTTAAACTTCCATACCCCTCCAAAGTGAGGGCTCTTATCGTAGACAGATTTAACAAGGACCATCCCCCCTCTACACGAGGGAAAGGTCTTCAGTGGCATCCGGACTCCAAATCAAGACTTCGCAGAAGCAATACCGGCAACACGAGTTGAACATGAAATGACCACTCGGCTATCGAATCAATGGGAAATTATCAGTAAGTGCTGCAAGGTTCTAATAACTTGATGTGTATAGGGATATAATGATATTTTCTCTGGTGGTTAAAAGTCATGCTTTATTTTGGACACTAAATAGAGAAAAACATTTATTTTAATGTTGGTAACACAATAAAGTTATCTTTTAGGGGTGTATAAGGATCTTCCAAATTTTACGAATGTATATATATACATATATGCGCTATACTATTCGAATTATTTGGGACAAATGGTAAAAGCCGATTTTTTCAAAAACCATAGCTTTTAATCATTGCATACCTTAAGTAGACGGAAAAATTTCTATATTACTACGAAATATGTCCTCCTGTAGCAGAAATGACCTTTTCAACTCGTTTTGGTAAGGACTTCATTAGTGCAGCGCACATGTTCTTAACTTTGACATCCTGAAACCACACTTGTATAGCCCTTTTTATCATATGTTCTGTTGTCGTACAACTCTTCTTAGTTGAACGAATCTTGGGAATATGTCGTACTCTATAAGATTAGGTCTGGTTAATTACCAGACCAACAAAATACTTTTATTTAATTTATCGCATAAAAGTCTGGACCAACATCGATTTGTGTCAAAAACCCAAATCATGTTGCAATGTTCCATCAAATGTTTCCATCGATGGAACAATTCTACTGCATAACATTTCTATATATTTGACATTATTCACCCTGCCTTTAAAGGAACTAAGTTTCCATTTCTATTTGTTAAGAAAAAAAACCAAAAACATATGTTTAGAAGGACGTTTTGCTGTCTGTTGGATATGATCTGGCAGCAGAGTTTATTCACTTCGTTTAACTGCACATGTTTTGCATCCTTTCACAAATAAATGCGCTTCATCGCTGAAAATCACCTTCTTCTATTTGTTAACAGTTCAGGATCGGTATTTTTGAACCATGCTAAGCGTGTTTCCATTGCTTTCTGAGTTAGAAATTGCTTTTACCTGTCTTGATGCCTTACGGCTAACTTCAAGTACCATTTTCATTACAGTTCAGGTACTCACTTCAACACCATATTCCAATAAATCTTTTCAAAAGTCTGTGCTTGGCTTACTTTGATTTATTTTGCTATTTCTTATTAGAATTTTATCAGTTCTTGGAGTAATTTTCCGTTTGAAGCTACATATTCCTTTTCTTTTTGAAGATCATCAGAAATTTTGAAATGTTCTTAAAATTCTTGAAATACTTGATTTGCCCACACCAACTGCCGTAACTGTATCTTTCACAGTCATATAAGTGTGCTCATTAAGAGTGATTACCTTAGAACGCTTCCTCGGATTAATATCCATCTTTGAACAAGCAAAACTAACATATTTTACGTGGAACGCAAAATTATAACCAACAGCTGCCATATTGAAAGACTCACAACTGAACTACTAATGTACTAAAACCAAATAAACGAGTAAATTATATAGCCAATGTCGTTCCGCCACATTAATCCTGAGCAGATATAACCGGTTTGAGGTGGTCTAGGGCATAATTGGTAATCACATACCAACTCAGACAAGAAAAAAATGTTTGTCCCAAATAATTCGAACAGTATAGTATATTGTAACCGTTTGCTTAAAAAACTAAATCTGAGAGCTGAAAATTAAGTAATGGTAACGTAGGTATAAATAAATTTTTAATGAATTTACAAGTACTACATGTATAAAATTGCATTCCTTCTATGTAATCACCTGCAATGTTTACAACATTTTGTCAAATGTCGGGAAGCCGGTGGGGCCATTTGGTAAGGTGATGATTGTTGATGTCAGAGACGGAGCACCCTACAACGCGGCGTATAGATGAAGCATCATAAAATTGGTGACCTCGTAAAGTTCCTTCTATTTCAAAAACAGATCGAAGTCACAAGGATTCATGTCAGCGGAGCAAGCGGGTGTTCGAAAATTACTCATTAGCACCGTTGCAGTAGGAGAACTATATTTTTTTTGCGACATTCCAAAATTCGCACTCATGCACCGCGATAAGGAGATTGATTTGCAAAAAACCGTGAACGTTTGCGCCTCATAGCCGGACGCATATGGTGCTGTAGAAATCGGCAATGTTAGTCTACTTTGACAGTTTGCCCTGCAGGTACAGCATGTGTAAGAATCACACCCTTCAAGTCCTATGCAACAATCAGAATAACCTGTACCTAAGTGGGTTAATGTCAACATTTATGTGAACGTGGTGAGCCTCGGTAACATCGTTCATTCATTTGACTGATGCTTTAATCCAGGCTCAAAGGCTCGTGTCCACGTCTCATTCATTGCGACAATATGCTACTGAAATGTGTCTCCTTTATTGCGGTATTTCTCCAGGTAGATATCAACCAGGGGATACCGGTGCCACTTCTGTACTTCGGTATGTCTATGTGGTACACAGCGGGCAGCAATTTTCCAAATGTTAAGAAATTTCTCCATCATATATCACATCGTTTGATGACTAAGACTATTCTTAAAGGATAATTCCTATTATGTCTATCAATGGTATATAGAAAGGACTCCACTCAGGATGTCAATCTGATCTTGATGAATAGAGTTCCGACCATTGCTTTGCAAATTTAGTCTCATTCATACAAGAAAGAAACGCTTTAACACATCGGGCAATCATACTATACGTTGATGCATTTTCTGCACAGGGTTTTCAGAGACTGGTATTTTTGGATAACTAAAAAATATTTCCCTACTTATTAACTGCTCAAGGTATCCGACTACCCAAAAATTGTGAATTTTTCCAAAAATTGACAATTTTTTTTTATGATTTTATTTTATAGGCCGTCTTATTAGCTTTATAAAAATGCCAAGTGTTTTATTTTACGTTCACTAGAACAAGAACTACAAGTGTTTTAGTAAAAGCAGATGCCATTACTTTAAGCTAGATATCATGCTTTAAAACACGTTTTACTCGAAATGTGTATTTTTTTTAAATACTCAAACGGGGCCAGCGATTGCTAAAAAAGTTTTGAAAATAATTAACTGAAATTTTTGTGTATGTTCTGTATAACAGTAAAAGAGTTTTAACCTTGAGATTTACCAATGACTGTTTTATTACAAAATTTGCAGCCCCTAATGTGAATATGAGCACTGTTTTTTTAAGCAATTTCATCTAATAACATAGATAAAGTGCTCTAGTTTTTGTTAAAATTAAAATATCTCTTATCCTGAAGGTCATTTCTAAAATGAATAACATAGCTACTTATCAGAATTGAAAATTTGAAAATTTGTTCATAAATTTTTGGTACAGAATGAGCCACGTTTATGTAATTTTTTGTAAAGTTTTACTATTTTTTTTCCATTTTAGTGATAATTTCTCTTTTTAATCTTAATTTTAGCATATCTTTCTTAAAATGTACTAAATAAATTCAAAAACAACGAAAAATCCCTAAATCTCCGGTTTTTTTTTTTAAAAAGTTGTCGCAAGTAGTCGGATACCTTAATTTGTCCTTTAAACAATAGATTTTAAAATAAAATAGTTAAGTTAATAAGTATGAATGATTAACTCAACTATTTTTAACTAGCCAAAAATCATTAGTTTCTGAAAACGAATCATATTAAACATTGAATTGATTCTTCTTTATATTCTTACCTGAAGAAAAAATGTCCATGACTGTAGGAAACAATCGAGGAAAATAATGCTGTAAAATACATACATTTCACATCAACAATAATTAAATTGCGCTTTTTTTTTAAGCAGTGAGTGAGAAAAGCATCACGTATCACTGGTTAGCTATTCTATTTGATTTTAGATGAACCAGAAATACCTAAATTTGGGAGAAGATTTGGATATCAAGATAATTAAATACCCGTATACGTTTGTTACATAAAGTAAGGCAAGTATTTTTTAAAATTTATTTGCAAATCTTCTTTTTATATTATTTTTGGTTCTTAAAAAAATAAATTTGCAAAATAGAGTATTAAATTGTAAATTCTTATATCAAATAAAAAAAAATTTTAAATGCGAATCACAGATAAAAATCTGCATATGCCGTTAAGTCAATTTGTATATTTTGTTTACTTGTATAAAACAATGAACTACTGGAACAAAATACTACAAATAAATAGCTTGAAGAGAAGAAATATTTACAAATGAGATTCCCCATTAAGAGGTACGCATCATCAAAAACCTTGTAACCGCCGCACTACACGGAAAATGAGAATTAAAAAAAATTGACGGACTTGCTTATTTATCGAATAATAGAAACTTGATACTCGATGAATATTACACTTTGTCATTTACTAGTTTATTCAAACTTTGAGTAAAAAATACTTAATTAAATGAAATATATAAATCGGCTAAAATTAACTTGACGCTCTATCAATTAAATATAATATAATATTTACTTGTGATCTTTTTTAAATAGCAAACACCTACGAACGCCATTCACATATGCATTCACATACCCCACCCATTCATAATATACATTCACACATTATCTATCTTGTAATGAGGTCCCCTCAGGGGGCTCACCTTCTTTAGGTGAGTACAGGTGTCACAATCCCGAGGTGCCCTAGTGATCTTTTCCTTTTCCCACGGGGTTTACTGTCTTTGGTAAACACGGGCTTCACGAACCCGGTGTGCCCTAGTGATCCTTCTCTATTTTCGACCCTCTTTCTTGTCATTCAATTCATTCTTTCTTTCTCTTCCCGTCTAGACCATAGATATTAAAACAAATGTTTGGCGCAGTATAGCCGAAATCGGCTCTTGCGCCAATAAACCTCAAAATCACTCACTCACTCACTTGTAATGAGGTTGTTCTAATTTCAGTAATGCTTCTATGCCACTAGCTAACTCTTTTCCCTCCCTTTATCCGGTTATATCTCTCGATCCTCTCTCATATTTGCCGTGGTCGGGATTTCGTGGCCAGCGTTGCTAAGTCCATTGCCACTAAAGGCCATCCGTCTAGTGAGTCTGAAACACGTCAAATCTGTTAAACCTCAAAGTCCTCCCGTGGACGTAGTGTGGAAGGTAGGAGAAGGGGTGATAGTTCAGATATCGTCCTAGTCACATGACCTTGGTTCAAAATTAAGAGCCGTCTTTAACAGACCAAGTGTTGTTTCAGAGACCGATGTAAATAAAATACAAGATAAGCAAAAAAGTTCTTGCCGTTTGCGAGTTCCCATTGAAAGAAGTGAGAATAATTATGCAAATTCGTGTATGACGTGATCGAGAAACCGTCAGTCGAAAGTAGGAATATGTTGTTATGAACACAGGTCCACTGCTCACATTCATCAATCGGAACTCGTACAGTAGCGAAGCGAAATGGACGTATTGAAGGAGCTCGTTTGGGGGACTTCAAATTAGGCTTATCAGCCACTGCATCAAGTCACCAAATATGTCAAGCGTTTGGGAATACGTCAATGAAAGTACGGCAAGGCATTGGTTTCAAAATCTCAGGTTGGGAGATTTGTCCTTCTGTGATAAAGCTCGAACAGAACGATCACAGGCCTTGGATAACGAAGCCCTACAGGCGGCTATTGAAGAGGACAATAGTCAAACGTGTGGTGAACTTACCAGACAATTCAATACTTCCAGTGAAATGGTAAGACTTTATCTGCACCGCTTAGGTAAGAAGCACAGGCTGAGAAAGGTGAGACTATTTTGTTTACCTTGTACATTAAGGTATTTTCAAAAGGTGAGGTTCTAATACCAATTGTTTTAGAAAAAAATAGGTAACTACGCTTCAAAATTTAAAAAAAAACCCTATAGTTTTACTCTCCAATTCAGTTTTGAGTTCATTTTCGTAGGTAAGCGGGGTGTTTTTAAAGAGTAAAAAAAATTAACGTTTCCTTTCGATAAATGCAGAACAACAAAAAGGATGAAATAATGCTAAACAAAATATAGAATACGTATCCAACACTAGTGTTCAGTTCTCTGTAAGAAATACCACAATAAAATGACAGATCAACACTTTGTTGCTGTTTTATTACTTAGGAATGCACATAAAAAAGGAAAAGAAAGAAAAGGGGCTCTTTAAATTATGTGTCAGTCTTTAAGTTTAAATACAACTCAGTTAAATACATGAGCTTCTTATTCAAAAAACGCTCAGAATTTTTTCTAGTCAGTTACGAGGCTAATTTATACGTTAAAATAACTATAGGGAAAAAAAGTGTTTTTTTTACCAGAATTACATGGAACTCAATATCAAAATGGAGCATCTCCTTTTCTTTTTTATACCAAGACCTAATTTCAATTTTTATCTCTTTAACCCAGAGGGAACGTTACCTTTTGCATAAAAGACGGTTGATTAAAAGTCCTAATTATCATGTTAACAAACCTTTCAATTAGTTTTGTTTCGTCAAACAATTTTAATTACTATTTTCCTCCTTGCATGCCATTTTCTTCCCCCTTTATTTTTTTCCAATGAAACCTTATTGCGTTTTAGGAAATTTGTATAGAAGAGCCGGATGCTGAAGTAAAAATTGCTACCTCATTTTTTTTTTCTAAAAAGTGTTCTTTTCTTAGGTATTTCACTTCATTAATGTTAATCATGCGCATTATCTCCGATCATTATTGTTTCCGTAATTAGTTGTTAACTGCTGATTTGCATTCTTTTAATGTTTTTTTTTGTCCCCCATCCTTTGATTAATTGTTACAGAATAAGAAGCTTGTTGGCGCTTCCATTTTTTTTTTTTTTTGTCTATAGATAATGGGTATCCTGATCGGAAGCTGATATAAGGATTATTATTTAAAGAATTTTGTCTCTTTTAGTGTCAGTAAATTGCCCAAGGGAAACTGAAAAAATTCTGAATGCCTTGGATATGTATTTACTTTCTTTCCTGTGATTAGTTTACTAAATGACAAATATCTTAAAAGGTATTTCGTGTGTAAAAAATATGTCCTGGATGAGACATGTATTTTTGCAGGTTGAAGAACACATAATGTTGACGCCAGCTAATAAATGGAATTCTTTAATAAAAAGGAAACTATATTCTTGAATACTAAAACTAAAATTGTAAATTTTGCCCAAAATTGACATTTTCTTTATGATTTTATATTAAAAATAATAATTTTATTACTTTCCGTTCACTAGAACAAAGACTACAAGTGTTTTAGTAAAAGCAGATGGCATTACATTAAGCGAGTTGTTATACTTTAAAAGGCGTTTTACTCGAAATGAGTGTGTGTGCTTTTAATTGCTCAAACAGGGATAATGATTGCTAAAAATATTTTGAAAATAATTAACCTACATTTTTTATATGTTCTGTATAATAAATAGTAGAAGTGTTTTAACCTTTAGATTTATCAATCACTGTTTTATTATAAAACTTGCGGTCCTTTATCTATATAGATAAAGGAGAAAAGCGACTCACTGACTGACTGACTGACTAATCACAATATCTGTGGAACTATTCAACCTATACAGACTTGAAATTTGGTAGACATGTTCCTTTCATAGGGTAGACATCAGCTAAGAACGGATTTTGCGAAATACCAACCGTAAGAGGCGTTACGGGGGGTTAAGGGGCGTTATACATAATTGTTTCCATTTTTAAACTACTCAACGTACAATCTTGAAATTGGGTAAGCAGATTCCTTTCATACAGTAGAGATAGGCTACAAAATGGGTTTTGGGAATATAGCCCCCAAAGTGGCGTTGCAGGGGAATAAGGGGCGTAAAAGATAAATACTTTCGTTTTTAAAATACTTGACCTACCGGCTTGAAAATTGGTAGGCATAGTTTTTTCATGGAGTTAATATCCGCTACTATGTGGGTTTTGGAAAATTGGACCCCCAAGCAATGTTGAGGGGGGTTAAGGGGCGTAAAAGTTAATTTTTTTCGTTTTTAAAGTACTTTACCTACTGGCTTGAAAATTGGTAGGCATAGTTCTTTCATGGAGTTAATATCCGCAACTATGTGGGTTTTGGGAAAATTGACCCCCAAGGGATGTTAAGGGGGGGGGGCGGTTTAAGGGGCGTAAAAGATAAACAGTTTCGTTTTTAAAGTACTTGAGCTACTGGCTTCAAAATTGGTAGAAATACACTGGTGTGCAAAAATTAAGGACGAGACGGTTTTTTCAATATAACTTTGTACAAAAGCATTCCAAATCAACACATTTAATACCGTAAGATCCCATATACGTAAGGACATGAGTAATGTAAGCAACACTTACTAAAAGAGAAATCAGAGGAATAAAAAGAAGCTTTATTGAAAAAGTAGCATGGAGCGCAATGCGACTGAAGGCCGAAACATCCCTGTGATGGGTGTCCAGCAAGAAATATCCGGTCTTTAGTAGGGGATATGATCTCCCCTGACTGCTAGGCAGGTTTCACAGCGTCTGCCCATGCTGAGAATGAGGGTGTCAATGAGTTATTGAGGCATTGCTGCCCATTCGTCTTGCAGCGCCAATCGAAGCTCCGGAATCGTTACTGGTGGTAAGGTACGAGCTGCCAAGCGTCTGCGTAAAAAATCCCACACATGCTCGATGGGATTGAGATCCGGAGATCGTGCCAGCCAATCCATACGTTCAATATCCTCACTCTCTAAGAGCTGTTCGGCAGCTACTGTGAGATGACATGGTGCATTGTCGTCCATGAAAAGGAACTGCGGACCCACAGCACCTCTAAAAAGACGCACATATGGAAGAAGAATCTCGTTACAATAACGGGTCCCGTTGACTGAACCTGCGTCGAAGATGTGAAGGTCTGTACGACTACCAAGCATGATGCCTCCCCAAACGAGAACACCGCCACCTCCATACCTGTCCCTTTCAATGATGTTCGAGGGATGATTGCGGCTTCCTCGCTCTCTCCAGATGATTATGCGATGAGAATCGCTACTCAGACTGAATCTGCTCTCATCTGTAATGAGTACTCGTCCCTATTCATTGTCTCTCCAATTCCGGTGTTCTCGGCACCACAGAGAACGCGTTCTCCGATGGGCAGGCGTTAGAGGTACACACCGTACAGGGCGTCGTGCAAACAGACCACCACCGTGCAGTCTTCTGGCCATGGTAAAACGCGATATCGGTCGTCCAGTCACCTGTGTCGTGTGTCTAGCGATTTCTCCCGCTGTCTGCCGCCTGTTTCTTCTGGCCTGTAAGGCAATATACCGGTCATCTGCGGGTGTGGTTCCTCGTGGACGACCACTACTGAACCCCGGATAGCTGTTCCTGTAGTTTGTAATTGTCTCCAGTCGTGAAACGATGCTGCGAGCAATTCCGAACTCTGCAACCACACTTGTCACACTGCGACCTTCCACTAACTTCCCAATGATTCGACCTCGGGTAAAAGCATCCAGATGTCGTCTAACAAATTGATTATTCGCCATTTCTCGCTGTGGCATCAACTCGGTGTGATTTTAACTGCTATACGGTGTGCAATCTCTTTGCGAGGAATACTAATCTTACACCGACAACATGCTTTACTACTCAGACACTCCCCCATTACGTCTACCTGCATATCTGCGCATGTGCTACTGTATATCACCTCCCTTAATCTCCTGATTGGTCTTTCTGTCCGCTCTGCCTCTTCGTTCAGCTGATATGCTAATTTTTCGACTTCGTCCTTAATTTTTGCACACCAGTGTAGTTCTTTCAAGGAGTTAATATCCGCTACAAAATGAGTTTTGGGAAAATCGACCCCAAGGGGTGTTGAGAGGGTTGAGGGGCGTAAAAGATAAATATTTCCGTTTTTAAACTACTTGACCTACCTGCTTGAAAATTGGTAGGCATACTTCTTTTATGGCGTAAATATCCGCTGCAAAATGGGTTTGCGGAAAATTGACCCCCAAGGGTTGTTGCGGGGTGTTAAGGGAAGATATAAATAATTATTCCGATTTTTAAACTATTAGACATACAATCTTAAAATTTGGTAAGCAGATTCCACTCAGAAGGTAGAGATCCGCCACAAAATGGGTTTTTGTATGGGTTTGTATCTTTACTCTATGAAAGAAATCTGCTTACCCAATTTCAAGATTGTACGTTGAGTAGTTTAAAAATGGAAACAATTATTGATAACACCCCTTAACCCCACCCCCCGTAACGCCCCTTGCGGTTCGATTTTCGCAAAATCCGTTTTTAGCTGATTTCTACTCCATGAAAGGAACATGTCTACTAAATTTCAAGTCTGTAGGTTGAATAGTTTCGGAGATATCGTGAGTAGTGAGTCAATGAGTGAGTGAGTCGATTTCACATTAATATCATTTTTGTTTCAAAATTACAATTTGTAAATTCTTGGAACACCTGCCGCTAAATTATGTAGCTTGGCTATCGAATCCGGTTGCCCAAAACACTTATCGCTAAATTAAGTTGCTTGGCGACCGCTTTTGTCCGCCAAACGAAATTTACATCATTAGGAGCTGAGCATAAACTTCGAAATAGCGTCAGGTTCGCATTACCTAACTTTTGAATTAGCGAGAGTCGACTTTATATCCTTTGATTCAAATGTACCAAAATGCGCGCGATGAATAACATTTATTTTCAACATTGAACGTAGTATTTTTACAACTTAAAATATAATTTTTTTTTAATTTATTGTCTGCTTATGTTTGTTCGCGATGTCAGCTCGCTTTGAAGCATACCGTTTGGCATAAATGTGTTTTTAAATACGCAAGATGAATAGCATTAATTGCGAGCATTTCAAATAATGTTTTCGAAAAAGCAGCATTTTTTATATATCATTTGCTCAAGTTTGTTCACAGTATCAATTCGTTTTAAAATATATCGTTTACTTTATATGTGTGCCTAAATGTGCGAGTAGAATAACATTTGTTTACAAGTATTAAAAGTACTATTTGATCAAATAAGCAATCAATAATGTTATATTTTGCTTCTTCTAAAATTACCAGATTCAACTGATCAACAATTTTTGCACAACTTGAAATATTTTTTTTTTCATTTTCAAATTTACGTTCTTAAAAAAAAAATGAATGTACAACAGCTAACAGTTGATGGAAGGAATATATATTTTAAAATCGTAAAAATTCTTGGTGATGGAGCCTGCTTATTTTCAACCATGTCATATTTAATACACGATAACGTATCAATGGCCATTCAAATGAGAAAAGCTGTTGTGCGCCACGTATGCAATGAATGGAAAAGGTTTAAATGTTTTACTCAGGGGCCATATGGAGTTCCTTACTGTACTAAACGTTTGTATTATACTGAAATGTCAAAACCTTACACATATAGATCTATTTGTGAAATTATGGCAGCTGGAGAAATATTTCCTTATAAATTTCAAGTGTATCAAGATGGCTCCTTGATCACTGTCTTTGGAGACGCTTTACAAGGAATACGAAGACTTTGGTTACGGGGAATATTAATGAAGGCCACTTTGATGCATTAGTTCCTTTAGATGAAACAATGACTAAGAGCATTCAATTGAATGAGTTTAATGAGCCTCCATTATTAACCTCCACAGAACAAATATAATACGAAAAATATTTTTCCTGCCATCATGGATACAACTGCAAGTCTGATGTATGTAAATAAGATGAGTCTACTCCTTCTATATAATCAAAGAGAGGAACAAAACGTAGGAAAAGATTTACAAGCTCAATCCAATATAAGCAAGTGAGAAAGGCCGTTCGGAAATTTTCTCAAAGTCCCCCAGAAGTTCATAGAGATGCTGTTCAGAAATATACTCAAAACCATCCAGAAGTTCATAGATATGCTGTTCAGAAATATACTCAAAACCATCCAGAAGTTCATAGAGATGCTGTTCAGAAATATACTCAAAGTCACCCAGAAGTTCATAGAGATGCTGTTCAGAAATATACTCAAAGTCACCTAGAAATTCATAGAGATGATGTTCAGAAATATACTCAGTAACTTAGAAGCAAATAGAGAGGCTGCAAGAAAATATACTCAGAGGCATCCCGAAGTCAATAGAAAAACAGTTAAAAAATATGTCTAAAAATCCCCACGTTGCTCGAACCAAAAGTAATAAATACAAAGAAAAAATATCTGAAATTAGATTATTACCTTGGACCTCTAAGCATTTATCTGCTTTTAAATATAAACCTAATGTTGATTATTCAATGGATTAAATCGTAAATCTTGGGCCTCGGTTACCTTGCTCTTGGTGCAGTGCTCTGAAATGGAAGGATGAGACTCAAGGAATGTGCTGCAGTGGTGGTAAAGTTCAGTTCACTAATCTGGAACCTTATCCTGAACCTTTACACAGCCTCCTTACCCATCAAGATCCATTATCAGAGCATTTTCTTTCAACTATTCGTAAGTATAATGGATGCTTTCAAATGACATCTTTCGGAGCTAAAGAAATAAAGGAGGGCAACTTTATGCCAACATTTAAAGTGCAAGGGCAGGTTTATTATAGAATAGGGAGCTTAATGGCTGGGGATCATCAAAAACCTTCATTTCTCCAAATATATTTTATGGGAGATGATCACTGTGAAAAAGACATCCGCTGTGGAATTTATCCTGGAATCAATCCAGAATTGATAAGTCAACTTCAAAAGTCACTGCATGAGCATAACAAGTACATAATTTATTTTAAGGCTGCTATTGATTCAGTACCTAAAGACCAGAAAGAGTTTAAAGTAGTTATTAACGCTGAAAGAAAGCCTTTTGGGGAACATAAACGGCGTTTTAATGCTCCTCAGACAAAAGAAGTGGCCGTTGTCATCGTTGGACAAGAGTTTGAAAAACGAGATATCGTTCTTAGTTGTAGAGACGGTACATTAATGAGAATCAATGAGACACATCGGGCCTATGATGCATTGCACTACCCTCTGATGTTCTTCCGTGGAGAAGATGGCTACCAAATCAATATACCTAAACGTCATGAAACGACTAAAATCCCTCTCAGTAAGACAGTGTCTGCTTCTGAATTTTACAGCTACAGAATTATGGAGAGTGATGGTGAAGTATGTCATCTGTTGTTGTTTCGCAATCTGTTAAATCAATTTTTAGTTGACATGTTTGCAAGAATTTAGAGTGAAAGACTCAACTGGATTCGTCACAACAAAAAAAAACTGAGAAGTCAAGAATACATTCACCCTAAGGATGCGATAACAGCAACTGACGGACAATTATCTGAATTAGGTAAAATGGTTGTATTGCCTTCTTCTTTCACTGGTGGATCTCGCTATATGCACAAACGGACTCAAGATGCTATGACCTATGTGCGACATTTTGGACGGCCAGATTTGTTTATTACATTTACGTGAAACCCTAAATGGCCAGAAATAGTTTATCTTTTGAGTCAAGGTCAGAAATCACATGATAGACATAACATACTAGCAAGGGTTTTCCGTGTGAAAGTAAAACATATGATGAAGCTTCTAACGAAAGGTTGCATTTTTGGAAATGTAAGGTGTCACATGTACACTGTAGAATGGCAGAAACGTGGCCTCCCTCACGTTCATATTCTTTTGTGGTTAGAAGAGAAGATAAGACCAGAGTCTATTGACGAAGTTATTTGTGCTGAACTACCCGACTCTAACATTGACCCTGCTCTCTATGAAATCATAAGAACAACTATGATTCATGGCCCATGTGGACACATCAACAAAAGTTCACCCTGTATGTTGAATGGTAAATGCACAAAAAATATCCAAGGTGCTTCCGGAAGGAAACTCAAACAGGAGAAGATGGATATCCCCAGTATCGTAGAAGATCTCCGGAAAATGGCGGAATAGTAACACAAATAAAAGAAAATAATTTGACAATCGGTGGGTTGTACCATACAAACCCGTTCTGTCTCGCACTTTTAATGCTCATATCAATGTTGAATTTTGCAATTCTGTAAAATCAATAAAGTATATTTGCAAATATGTAAATAAGGGAACCGACCAAGCGACATTCGGTGTTGAAGATCTCGATGAGGTTACAAGATACGAGTCGGGTCGATACATTAGTAGCTCTGAAGCAGTCTGGAGGATTCTATGCTGTCCTATTCATGAGAGGTTTCCTCCTGTTATGCATCTTTCTGTTCATCTAGAATACGGACAAAGAGTTTATTTTACCGAAGACAATGCCATCCACAAAATCATCAATCCTCAAAAAACTACACTGATGGCCTTTTTTGAACTCTGCCAAGTTGATAGTTTTGCAAAAACTCTTTTGTATTGCGAAGTTCCAGCATACTATGTATGGAAAAATAACAAATTTTCTAGAAGGAAAAAATGAAGCTGTTTCAGGTTATCTGGAAATCAAGAAAGATCAGGTTTTGGGAAGAGTGTATACTGTACATCCTGGGAATGCTGAGTGCTATTACTTACGCCTACTCTTACATAAGATCCGTGGGCCAAAATCATTTAATGCATTAAAAATTGTAGCAGGTGTAGTTCAGCCCTCCTTCCAAGCAGCTTGCAGAGCTCTTGGCTTGCTGGAAGATGATACTAATTGGAATAGCAAATTGGAAGAAGCTTCGATATCTGAATCTCCTCATAAAATCCGTGAGCTGTTTGCCATAATATTAGTTTTCTGTCAGGTTGGAGATCCATTAAAATTGTGGGAGAAACACCGAGATAGTTTAGCAGAAGATGTCAAAAAACAATTCGAAGCTGAGCAAGTAAATATCGATTTATATCTTGATATTGTTTATAATCAATGTCTCATTCCTCTTGAAGATATTGTCATATCTGTGTCGGGTAAAGCACTCTTGCAGTTCGGATTTTTATCATCATCACGAGAGGCAGGATTTGCAATCAGTAACCATCACTATAGGAAGGAACTAGCTTACGACACTGTTCATCTGAGCAAAATCGTGGCAGAAAATGTTCCAAAATTAAATCAGGAACAGAAAGAAATACATGACGATGGACACGAGCAGATATCGTCAAGGCCTGTCTTAAGACATCCTTTTTATGGCCTCATATCAACGTGCTATCTTTAAGAATTAATACGCGTGTTCATTTGCAGCATGATTTGAGAGCAGAAATGTTTTCTAAACTACTCATTGATATAGGAGACGGAAAGATTAAGGAAGTAGAAGGAAGAATAAATATTCCGGAAAGCCTTGGTAATATTGTTTTAAATTTGATAACCTTGACTGAGAAAATATACTCAAATATCCATCAGGTTGCAGTAGAGGTGGTTGAAGGAAAGAGCTATTGTCACTCCAACAAATGACTCAGCTAATAACATCAACTGCTTTCTGTTAAACAAACTGACCTCTAAACATGCAAAGTATGAATTTGTGGATTCAGTAATGGAGGCAGAAGATGCTGTCCATTATCCGGTGGAGTTTTTGAGTACTCTTAATCCACCTAAAATACCACCTCATGTTCTCTACCTCTAAATTGGAGCACCAATAATGCTACTGCGTAATTTGAATCCCCCCAAATTATGCAATGGCACAAAGCTTCAGGTGAAAAATTTGCACAAAAACGTTATCGAGGCTACGATACTAACAGGAAAATACGAAGGAGACATCGTATTTATCCCAAGAATTCCTCTGATACCATCGGACTACCATTTCGAATTCAAACGTATTTCAATATCCTGTTACAGTTTGCTATGCCATGACTATCACTAAAGCGCAGGGACAAACTTTGAAAATGGCCGGCATAGCTCTAAGAAATGACAGTTTTTCGTATGGTCAGTTTTACGTGGCATGTTCAAGAGTCACTTCCCCTGACAATTTTATCATCCTTCAAGCAGAAAAAAAACGAAAAACATTGTTTACAATGAAGTATTATGTAAATAATTGTGTTTAAGTCTGATTGTGAGTGTGTTTTTAACTTTGTGTATTCAATAAACAAATTGATTTAATCCTAAAATATATTCCAAACTAATTATATTTGTTCTATTTAGTTTTTTTTTTATTTTGAAGATTAAATTAGTTCTTAAATAAGATAATGTATTAATTATCAACTAAAATTTATCGAATATTTTGTGTGTTACGGTATTATAAAATTTCTATTAATGCATTAAGCTTCTAGTGTTTTTGAATGGCTTTTACTCATTTAGAAGTAAATATTCATAAGTCTTTGTGTGAAAAATTTAATAATTCTATTTTTCAAATTTTAAGTATTTATTTTTTTTTTAAATATTCTTTTTTTTAAATTTTTTATTCCTTTTTATTTTTACTGAAATCGTCTCCCTCAGCAGCGTAAATGATAATGTTTATTAATTTGATTTAGATATTATTTTTATATATTGACTGATAAATGACCTAGGGAAATACCGTATGTTCAGTTTTAATTATTTAATGATCGCTATGTATTTACTAATTATTTCTTATGTTACTCTGCAATTTACTTAAAATTAACTTATTAGAAGTTTTTTATCCTTCGTTATCTATAGTTTTATTTTTCAATTTACCCGTGCGAAGAACGGGTATACCAGCTAGTGTTAATATAATCACAGTTTTTTAAAGAAATTTCATTTCATAAGTAAAATAAAGCTGTAAAAATTTAATTTTTTTGTTTGCATTTTTGAGAAAATTAAAATATCACTTAGCCTGAAGGTCATTTCAAAAATGAATAACATAGCAACACATCAGAATTGAAAAATTGAAAATTTGTTCATAAACTTTTGATACAGAATGGGCCCAGTTTATGCTATTTATTGCAAATTTTTACCAAGTTTTTCCCATTTTAGTAACAATTTATTTTTATCTTCTTAATTTTAGTATATTTTTTTCAAAATGCACAAAACCAAAACAAATCTAAAAACCTCAAAAACTCAAACTCATTGATGAAAAATACTTTTTTTATGAAGAAATATTATTTTGTGGAATCTTTTATTTCTTAAATATAGTAAATTTTGGTTTTAAAGTGTAGTTTCCTTTAAAAATAAATACTCTTCTTTTTTTATTCGGAATTTCTTGTTGCCGCAATGTCGAATCCTAGCTCAGAATTTAGCTCGAAATCGTATATATTTTTGTTATAAAATGAGTAAATCATATGATTTTATTAGTTTTCTTAAAACTTCTTTTTAACCGTCGAATGTGAGTAGTTTCTTGATTGGTTTACACTACGAGATTATTGCTTTGTTAATCATTTCAAATATTTCCCCTGATTCTTGCACTTTTCAAATTATAGCTTTTATTTAAGCTTATGGTCCACAGACTTTTCTAAAAATTATTTAAAACATAGTTTATGAGTTTATACATTAAAAACTGAATTTTTATATAAAGCTGGTAATGATAAGGAAATAAAAAATAATATCTATTAATTTAAATCTAGGTTTTGTAAGCTTTCTAGAACAATACTATTTTGGAATTGAAATAGTATTTTAATAGCTCCAGTGCATATTTTTCTGTAGTTTTTCATGTTGCCGCTATGTAATCCAATCTATTTGTTAAGTAGAGAGCAACAAATGATTCCGAAAATGCATAAATCCTGGGTAAACAATTTTTCTGTTATAAGTTAATCTAAATTGATTGAACGTACAGAAAAAAATCCTGTTAAGCCAGACCCACAGTTTGTAAACCTCAACAAAAACTTCGTTATAATAAATATATATATATATAAGATTCAGAAAGATAGTGCTCTTATGTTTTTTCATACTTTTAACGTCAACCGTCAAATCTAATTCATTGCCAAGCGAAGAAATCCTTGCCAATCTCTCACGGAAAAAAAGTAAAGAAAAAGAAAATCAGAAAAGAAAATAAAAGGAATCCAACATCCCAATATAATCCTGCAGCTCCTTCAAAGATTTTGTGTAAACTTCACTTTTCGTGGCGTTTTATAAGGACAATATATTACAGAGCCTAGAAGGCGTGAGTTCGCGAGCCAGGAAATGAATTGAGTTCCTGAAGAACAAAGCTCCAGAAGAAGAAAAGGAGAAGAAGTTTCCTTCTTGAAGTGAAGTGATCGGAGTGCTGTGGGGACAGTGACAGAGACGAAGAAAAGGCCCTCGACATCTCGATTGTTTAATGATTTATGAATGTTACTGAATGGCAAGGACAGAGAAATATGTTTTAAATTTAGGCTCGGATTCAAGGAGAAAAGAAGAATAAAGGAATCGATACACTTTTAGCGGAAAGCTGGATAGAATATGTAAGGGCAGGATCTATATCGATTACGATTAAAATATATTTTTCAATGCATATATTCAAATATAGTTTAAAGTATATATTTAAGTTTTTGTGGTATTCAACAGAGCTACAAGAACTAGGAATAGTATTACATGAAAGAGCATGATTGGTAAAATCTTTATATGACATATTATTCCCGTTTTCCAATACAATTTGAAAATTTAGGTGCTCATTCAACACCTTTTCTCATATTACATTGAGAAGGAGGGGGGGGGTCAAAAATAATAATGTATTGGTACTGTGTATCCTAGATTTCTAATATTATCCACGAAAAACTAAGTGAAGAAAAATGTTTTGGCAATTCGTTTGTGGGTGCCCCGGAACGGTAAAAAACTCAAAAGTTCTTAAACCAAAAGAAACTTAGCACTATCAGCAATGTTGAAACATTCCTAGATTACCAGACTATTTTACTATTAGTTGCATATCAGAAAAAAGCACATTTGTATAGCATATAAAGCTAGAAAAAAGTAGATATTTTAAGACATGACAGAACCTTTTAACAATTCTATTGATGACTAAACTATGAATATATTAATGTTTTAACTGTGATAGACATGATCTCCGAAATAAATTTCATTCTGTATAAGGTGTTTTTTTCCTCCATATTTTATCTATGTGCTCTGGAAAGATTAGCCTAAATAATTAATACTAATAGTAAAATAAGCTTTTAATAAAATATAATCACTTTTTTTCTCCTGTGAGCTTCTTTATGTAATATAAAAATTTTCTCTTTATAATAAAATTATTTAGTTATATAATTTGTAATTTTTCTGTTTAATAATTTACTTTTCAATTCAATAATTATTCTAATTATTATCAATTTTAATTCCTATAATTTAAGAATGAAACAAAAGTATATGTATAAAAAAGTATAAGTAAAAGCAAAAGTATTATAAATAATATTTTATGTTAGCTGTGAATTGACAAACGCATTTAAATTCAAATGGACTTAAGGCTGTTTCGGTAAATGGAACTCCCACTTTGAATACTCAAGAATGTCAATATTTCAAAAGCTTAAAAAATCATAAGCAAATTTCTGATTTATTTATTTTATCCTATGAGCAAAGATATTGTCTCGATATCCTTTTCTCTCTCAATTCCCTTTAAACCAATCATTAAAGACATAGCCAAATATATATTTGTAAATCAATACATATGTATTTAAAATAATATGCATTAGTTAAAGTAAAAGCTTACAGTCTTAGTAGTAACTCGGAAATCAGATTCTAGGAGGCAGCAGAACCTAGAACTTCTGGTTGAATATATTCCCTAAAAATGTAGCTACTACTTTCAAAAATTGTGATACAAGCACTTAGTTTTCCTCTCTAGGAAAAAAGAATGGGTGTGTAGAATATCTAAAAACTTGTTTGTGGGGTATTCCTTCTATGCTAAAATGTGTAAGGCAGAGGTATCAAAATATTCTTGATTGCGTATTCCTAAAAAAATTCCTACAATTTCTTCTTGAACGGTCAGCGGTCATCCCCCCCCTTTTATATCTTTGTGTACAATCGTGACTGGATTTCAACGTTAGTGGTAAGCTGCATTAGCATGCTGCCTGGGATCAGATGTATTGCTGTTACGCTTATGTTTTTGGTCGTGATGAGAGAAAGTCGTAAGCGCAAGCCTTGTTTAGAATTTATATCCAAAATAGCCTGGATACCTCCTTTGAGGTGAAATGGATTGGGCATATTAGACCAATTCATAATAACCCTGACTAATAGATTTATCAAGCGTTCTTTACTGCTTCCTAAAGCATCTGATGGCTTTCCTTTATGAGCGTGTAACTGATTTTCCTTAGAATGTATATTGGAGCTCCTCATGAGCGATAAATATTTAGAACCATTTTCCAGTCACCCAATCAATGCTTTCTAAATGCCATTACGCTTCTTGGTCGTGATTTTGCGAATTTAAGATAAACATTGTGAAGATGAGGTGTTGTGAG
>BMAO01038434.1:0-66374 GCA_019973975.1 Trichonephila clavata
TGTTTGCGAATGTGCAAAAGTCGATTACATGAATGTTTCGTTATCTAAGATTAATTAAAAACTAATGTTTTCCAAAAGTTTTGACAGCTTTTAAAAAGACTTTGACAGTTCAAGTAGTGTGTATGTGAAATATTGAACTTCATGTCATAACTACGCGAATAAGTAATTTCAAAATATAAATTCTACATAATCTAGACTCTAGATTCTAGAGTTTCATTTTTATAATTTTATTATATCTTTCTTTTTCTTTTTTGGTAATATGGAAAGGAAAAAAGTATCGTACAAGAACAAAAAATATTTCAATTTCTATATCTTGTGATTTATCGACACTGTATGGAAAAAGTCTGAAATTTCTGTTCCATTTATTTGAAACCAGTTTTATGCAGTTACAATGGGATTTAAAAGAATTCTTAGTTGGCAAAACCAATGTATAAGAACCCTATATAGTCTATAAGGTAGGGACTCATTTATATCAGAAGCCATCAACCGGAACATTTGCTGCACTTGAAACTAAACTGAGTGGCGCAGTAGCTCGCTGATTAAAATCGTGACATCCCTGTCGATGAACGAACGAAATCACGGGTTAGTCTCGACCCATCTAAAGGGTAGAATTTAATTTGTGAGATTCGCGACCGACGATGTTTTTTTTAAGAAGCGGTTTTGAGTCTGGGATTTCACTAAATATCGTCCAGCGCGATGATGAAATCTCTGAATGGCTTAATTCAATTAGCTTCGCGAAAATTCTCTCGTAGCGTGGTGTGAACATTAGCAAGCATCATTTTATAACGAAAATTATAAATTATAAAGTCACTGAGCCTTAGCGCAACTTCAATTCGAACCAATCAGCTTGAATCTATTAGGCATCAAATTCCACAAATGGTGGAATATCAAATTAAGGAGCGGTAAATATCCATAATTGTGGCATTGCAAATATCATTCATAATTACCTTGGCTATGAGCAAAACTCAAAATTACGAGATCATTTTCTTAAAATTTCTTGGGCCGCGGTACCCCAGTGGTCATGGCCACGAACTCGGGTCACGGGTTTGAATCTTAGTGCTACTGAAGACCCGCCGTGTAAATGGTTGATGCACATTAAATCTGTCGAGGCACAAACTCCTCCAATTAAAGGGAGGGGTGTGGATGTTTAGCGAGGGGTACCAGATCCGGTGTCGACCTTGTCACTTGACCGTTGATCAGAATTACGAAGTTCGTCGCTTGTAGCCCACGTAATGCTTCAGAGTGTGATTTAAATTAAATAAAATCTTTTTGCTATTTTAGAATATTTAAATAAGCTGCTTTGTGGTTTCAAAAGCGAGAGATAGATTATATTTGCAATTTAAAATCAACTTACCAATATCACATTGCAGGGTCCTGAATGTTTCATGATAGTTGCTCCTGTGAGAGCTTTAATTGACTTGTGAGTATGTGAATGACAGTCCCAGTGATAAAAGCACTTATCATTTCATCAGACATGAATGAAGTTAAGTATCCCAAACGACACAGTCCATAATGGTCTGCAATGCAAAGTAAGGTTTGTTTTGCATTCGGATTATTTGAAACAAATAAACACAATTTCATTTCTACAAGGGAAAATAAGAGGTTTTTCAACCAGGCATTGTCTAGCTTTTAAATAAATATTATTTTAAAAATATCCGTCTATATATTGAAATAATAATATTTGAGATCATTTAACTTGTGGCTGTTAAATTTCCATATCTCTTTTGGTCATAAACGTTTTTTCTTGATGTTCCCTTGACTTAAGTTCTGCGATGTGACTATTAAAAGCTCTACTTATATTTAAAACACAGTGGCTTAAATGGTAATTATCTGACTTTTTACTGTGTCCATTGCTGACATCTGTGAGTAATGAATGTATCTTCAGTAAAAATATTTCGCGTGTGACACGAAAATTCATTAATGTGGTATTGTCGATTGTGACATATTTTATAATTGAGCGATATTTAAGTCGAAACTCAGAATCGGTCGTATTAACATGATTTTTTCTCATTTTTTTCCCAAATGTTTTCTACTGAAGCATCAAAATAACACGCATATGTCGAAGATACTATTTACATTCACGTATATCTAAGGAAAGGAAATTTCTGAGGATACGTTCCAAATTATCAAAATTTTCTCGGTTCCCTTGCGTGTTACAATATTTATGAAGTACTAGAGTTTTAACTACGAATATAGTTCTTCATTATATTACTTCCAATGCAATGTACGTGATTTTAGGATAACTGATTATCATACTTAAAAAGTTAGATATTATTTTGATCATTCTCTACTGTGTAAAAAAATCTCTGGTTCTATACTCTGTTGTTTGCAAAATGAGGTGGGTAAAGATCGGCCTTTTTCCGCCCAATCGGCAAATTCCTATCATGTATTTTTTCAACACTGATACTCAGTCGAAAAGAAAATGCTAGGTTTTTTTCAAAAAAATCTTTTATCAAATAGAGAAATCAGGAAAAAATAACCATGTTAAACTATGTGTAACAAACGTCTTCGATTATATTTCCTTCTTGCTTTCACTGGCTGAATCGTCACTGGACTATCCAGTAGCAGCGTCTTGAAGTGTATCAGCATATCCAAGACTTGGTATTTTTGTCTTGAGTGTGATTATGGTGCCAGTATCCCAAGTACCAAAAACCAGATGCAACATGTGCACAGCAGCCAATAACTCTGGCACTGACCATTCAGTGTTAGGATTATGACCTATACCTGTTTTTATCCATATGTTATATACTTTTGAACTTCTGTGTCGTGATCTCAGCTGGAGTCGAACAAACAACTGAGGAATCTTTTTTTTAATCTTCTTTTACGTTTAGGAGTATATACAAAAAATTTGAAAGCTCTATTTTGAACAGAAAAAAAAGCCTTAGAGATTAAAAAACACTTACTCCTTCAAAAATGAAAGTCTGAGAAAAACGAAATTAAAGTTTGGAAAGGCATAAAACAAGAACTTATAATGCCCGTCAAGCTCTAATTTTTAATATATTATTTTCCAATGTATGTTCTACATTAAAACACTATTTTAATGAAATATGACTGAAAATATTTTTTTTTAATTGAAGTTTTTTTTGCATAATATTGATAGCATTTGTTACGACGGCATTTTATTCAGCATAATCTTAACCTAATATTTGCACAAAATTTTTGAAAGAGAAACCATTTATGTACAAAATAATAATGATACTAATTTAAGCTAAAAATATCCAGGTTTGTAAATGGAATTTAATTTTTTTCAGTTTTAATTCGGAACAGTTTAGGAAGTTTTAGTTCTTGTTGCACAACTTTAAAATACTAAAATATAGAACTACAATATGTTTATTATAATTAATTTTGGTACATCAAGGAGATATTGAGTTTCATCTGCAGTATTTGAATTCAGAATACTTGTATTTGGAAGTCTAAGTGCAGTATCAGCTGAGGACTGATTTTTAGATACATCACTTTCAGTAGCGTTCCATCTTTTCGAAATATTGTTGCTCACAGCAACCTGAGAACGTTTTGACCATGGCCTTTTGTCAACAGGAAAAATTAAAATTAATGATAAAGCTTTTAAGTTAAATAAACTATTTTTAAAGCAAAAATTGGCCTTGAAATCAATCTTAATTAATTATGTGAACTGGAAAAACTCAAAACATAATCAAGTAGAAATGATTTTAGTAATGAAAATTTGAATTAAAAACATTTCACTCTAAAAGAATTTATTGTGCTCACACAAAATTTTTTTTAACTCAATTTAAGAGTGGAAAAATGTTTTAAAATGAAATTGAAACCAAAACCGTAGCTCAGAAAAATTCATATATCTTAAAAACTAATTTCAAAGAGATTTGAATTTCGGTAACAAGCTTCCCAATGGCACGGGCCACAAAAAAACGCAAAAAAAAAAAAGTAATTTTGAAATTTTTAGGGTACTGTGTAGTTTTAACTAGTGTGTAATATTTCACTAATAGTATTTTTAGCTGTTGAATAAAAAGCGTGTAATTTCTAACTATGGATATTTTTTGTGTGATTGCATTTTACAGAATTTCAAAAAGGCAAGTGCAAGAATATGAATTTTGTTTGGCCCCCCTGAACAATGAATAACCCTATTTAACGAACAAAATATTCGGTACTGATGAATTCGTTCAATCGAGATCCGACTGTTCATATAACCCAAAACGATGATTAATGTAATGAGTAATATAAAATGTACATTGCAACATTTCATAACTCCAGTTGTCTCTCCCCGCATTGTTGAATCAGTCCCATATAAGCTTTTTTCAGTTTTCTGCTTTATCATGCACAAACATTTCGGCAGTAGATTTTTTTTAAAAAAAAAATTATACTCAAGAAGCTGTTAAATGTACCTGATATACGGTTTTTCCTTGTAACTATTTAGAAAATGTTTTATCATCTCAGTAGATGTTAAAAGTTCTAATACTTAAACTTCATTCCCCTTGTGACAGTATATTTTACTTATTTTTCCCCTTCATCTCTATACCGGAGAGCACCTTTTCTCTCTGCATACGTAGGTTTTGAAATTCTAAAAAAATTCAACACACCCATGTGTAAAATTGTCTGAATACTACTCATTTTTAAGACATACATAAATATAGATGAACGCAATGACGTAGTATACATTCCCACAACCCCCGAAACGCAGGGGGGGAGGTAGGATTTTATGGGGTCCAAAGCCAGACTGACGTCTTGTCCGTATTTGAGTACCGGAGTACAAAGTACTTGACTTTGCAGGGGGACCTAATATTCTCCTTTGCGCCTCTGGATGAACGCACTAAAATAACTATAAAGTTATAATTTCATATTAAGTTTCGAGATTAGAAGTTGGAATTTAGCACCTCAAGCATTTTGTCTCAACAAGTATATAATAAAGTATTTTACTTACTAGATATATTTCTAAAGCATATGTAATGTAAAAGATCTTGAATAAATACCTGACCTGAAGCGTACCGACCATGAAGGTCAGAATCATGGCTATCTGGATATTATCATGAACCACTGGAAGATCCGCGTACAAAGTTGAGTTCTGCGTAACATTCATTGCAACCAAGTGATCCTGAGCTATTTTGTGAGTTAAGTTTTCTTGTTGCGAGATGAAGTCTACTTCTGTTCCAGCCAGAAGACTTGATATTGCAAAAGTTCCTTTAAAAGAAAAGCATTTTTACCTTGTACTTTTAACGAACTAAAAATATTTATTTGTATAAATTTTTTTGAGACTAGCTAGTTAATTTTGGACTCTTTGTCAACAGTGGTCTTGATTAGAATCAAATATCAATTTAGCTAGAAAAATTGAATTTTGTAACATCATTTGTGGGACCGTAATCTACAGTAGAACGTCGTTTATCCGAATCGATTGGGACCGGACACCGTTCGGATACGTGATTGTTCGGATAACAGAATGTGATCCATGCAGTATATGAAACTGGACATTTTACGAATATTGAAAATCATCACATGAGGGAAACGTGCTCGAAGAAAAAGCAAGATAGGTGCAAAATGTCGCAAATTTACCTTCATTGTGGAAAATAATCACTTATTTTTCGCTGTACCATTGTACACCTTCGTGTTTTCGCTGCAAGGTCTCTGATTCTCTTGAGCAGCAGTTGAGGGACAGCACTCTGTTGTTCGTACCACTTCATAGCTGTCTCTAATTCAGAAAACGCGTCACCATTTGATGTATCTTTGCTACTTTCATTGTTGATGTCCTCGTCTTCATCCATTTCATCATCGACAGGGTCGGTTTTTTTCTTGAGCGGAAGTCCCAATCTCGTCATCATTTAGCATTTGAAGTCCAGTCTTCTGCATCGCATGCCATCCAGGTTTCTACATCAAAAAAACTCAACAAAAGAGCACGTATACACCCCTCACTTGGAAACAAACTGACTTAATATTCCGCGCATATGTTTACCAAATCACATACAGCTGAAATCTCCCAAATGTCCAAATCTCCCCTTGGGTTTTCCCGTTACTTTTAGCCTCATAGGAAACAACTGTTGAGCATTGCACTGTTCGAAAACGTATCCGGACTTTTGTTCGGATATTTGACGCTCCGGATAATAAACGTTCGGATAAACGACGTTCTACTGTATTTTAGATGCACTGTACGTTGCTACTTAACGGGGTTCAATGAAATAAAAAGTAAAGATAAATTATGAACTTATTCATTATTCTTCCACATTATTAAAATTCATCGAAACTAACAAATACCAAGTAACTCCAACTTTTATTTGGTGTATCTTTAGATTGGTATGTTTTTTCTTATTACTCCATTTTATAAATGATTTTTTATAGTTTATTACTCATATGTGTTTTCATCTTACTTTCCTTTTGATTTTATGTAGAAATTCACATTGTTGAGAATTTTGTGAAATGAATTTTTAAAATAGTGCAAATAATTTATTTCTGGATGTTTAATACGTTTTTATTTTATGTTAAAATTGTATAATCTTCGCAAGCAACGCCATTCTTTACATTATAATGGCGATTCCATAGAAACTTGGCAAAATCTTGGTGATAGAGCCAAGTTGGCATCATTTTTGGCGAGTTCGTGACCCTATGGATTCTTCTGGAAATTAGTGGAGAAATCTGCTAATATCACGATCTATGACGCAAATGGGTTTTTCTCGAAAGATACGTGAGGCCTATAAATAGGAAGTCTCCCACCAAAATCGAGTTTCTCATGTTTTGACCGTTGAAGAGTGAGTATTGATTTGACCGTGAAGAGTCGACAAGCGATTAGTTATTAATTCGGCTGTTGAGTAGGACGAGCGAGTGCTTGTGAATAATCACTTACGTACTTGTATTTTAGACACTGGTAGTTGTGTCTGAATGCCTTAGAAGGTGTGAGGTCCTTCTGAGATTTATTTTGCGAATATTGCTTTTGTATCCTGTATTTCAAGGATAACTTTTCGACAATAAAATCTCATCGTTCTTAACGAACTGTTTTGCTCTTTGCGACTGATTGCATAAAATCCCTGAACACCGATCTACATAACAGTATCTTACACGGTACTTTAAGCAAAAGCTGAAGTTTGTCTTGTCAAAAAACTAACCCTACTATTCAGTCCTAAGCCAGGATTTCCTATTTGAAATGTTGGATATCAATTTGCTACTTAACTTTAAGGTTGTAATTTTTTCTTTAATTTTATCTCATGGTGTAACGCAGTATATTTTTTAACTTATTTATTTCATCATTATACTGAGATTTTTTTCACTTAGTCATTTAACTTTTATTATATATACATAATTTTAACCTTATTTGATGAGGAATACCTTTGATGCAGAAATTTTTCCAATCGTTGATTTAAATTTAGCAATAAAGATTCATTGTTATGCATTTGACAAAAAAATAAAATAAATTTAAAGCAAAATGCAAGATAAAAATGTTTTGCTCACCTATTGAAACATGTTTAGATGTCCCTAGGAAGATATAAATAAGTACTGGGTAAAAAGAAGTATATAAGCCATATATAGGAGAAACTGAAGCTAGTTGGGCGTAGGCCATGCCTGTGAAATAAGATAAAATATGGTTACTTTATGAAACAAAATACTTTATAAAACGCATAAAAAATTCCATAAAAAATATATTTTACTTTATTTTTATCAGTATAATTAACAAAAAGATAAAATTACTATCAAAAGATTTCTTAGTTTTATTAATTCTTTCAAAATTATTCTCGAACTTCTTTATTAAAACTTAATTGCGTTTAAAGTTTCCTTGATGAAAGTCATCTAATCAATATACAGTGTAGAGCAATATCATATCTTCACTATTTTAATATCAAAAAATCAAAACCCTCCCCCCTGAAAATATGAAATACGTATACAAATAAAAATTGCTTTTAATATTTTATTTATACGTTGTCAATATAACTTGGTTTTTTATGCATTTAAAAGATTATCAGATTGTATAATAATAGTTGATATGAAAATAAAAATAATGAAATATTCCATTCCAAAAAAATATATTTTAGCATTTATTCATTATAAATTGGAAGAATAGAAAGCATAGGATTCTTCCAAGTTAGTATTAAAGTTAGTTTCCAAGTTAGTATTCACGTACATCTGGCTGAAATTCCAAGGAACAATGGAGTTGATGAATAACAGCTGATTGGGAGTAACTACTTTGTATTCATCGAAAAAAACGCCAAAAAAGTAAGGAAATTATTATGTATATGAAGCGATGGAAAACAAATATGTTTAGTGCCAAAATATAAAACTGCCTGATGAAGATTCGTAAAAAAAAAAAAAAAAAAAAAAAAAAAAAAAAAAAATGGAAAATCGTCTTTGCATTAAATAGTGTTACAAGAAACTATGAGACATTACAAAAAATATTTGTATTGATGTAGAAAAAGATCTACCCACTTAAAATTTATAGTAAAAGAGAGGTAAAAAAAAGAGAGAGAAGGGTCTCTCTCTGATTTAAAAGAATACAATATATTTTATGATGAAAAGACACTGAAATATTTACAGCCTCATTAATAAAATTGATTAACCTTCTATCCAATAAAGTTGTATTTAGAAATCTCATTAGATAAAAAGGGAAATAGTTTATTATTTTCTGAAAGTATGGATATTTTTTTCTGGGAAATACTATGTCTGAGTGAGTGTTTATTAATGTCGTATTCACACACACACACACAAAGTAACACGAGGTCACTAAAGACCCACCGTGTAGAGGAACCGATGTTTATTAAATCTGTCGAGCCTCCCATTGGCGTGGTGTGGTAGTCAGGAGAGGAAGGTGCCAGTTCAGGTGTCGTTCACGTCACTTGACCGCGATTCAAAACTAAGAGTCCCTTCTCTCGTGTTGCTGTACAGTGCAGCGTTAATATATCTCTCGTTCGTTTACTAAAGCAACACGAGGGCTATTGGTGACGGACCTCGTAATTTCGAACCACGGCCAAGTGACGTGAACGACACCTGAGCCGGCAACCTCTCTCCAAACATCCACACCACCAGAAGGACTGTGAGCCTCGACAGATTTAATGTTCATCAGCCCTTCTGCAAGGTGGGTTTTCAGTGGTACTAGGACACGACCTCAAGACACACCGGCCACGAGTTCGTGACCATAACCACTAAGCTACCACAGCTACATACAATGTCTGAGAAGAGCTCACATAAAATATGAAAAAAAAATGAGATCATGATTCCTGAAACTTTGATACGCTATTTACATTCAACATAATTACGTTGCCGAAGTTTGGAAGAACAATTTTAAAAAAAAAATGGAAAAGTGTTATTTTGCAAAACTTAATCAATTCGGTTTGATTTTTTATAAAAGGAATGATAATGGTAGATCAATCACCTTGAGGTACATGCAAAATGAGTAATGTGATTCCAGTCAATATGTCGAGAAATAAATCATTTTTAATACTGTAATCGGGGAGCCACCTCAGAATAGGGAAAGCTGTCTTTAGGGTGTTATTGATACATGAACACGATACCAGGAATTTGTTTTTAAAAGCTGTATGGACCTGAAAAATTAAATTATATTAAATAAGATAGCATAGTAAAACAATCAAAAATAGTTTTAAAAAAAACATAACTAAAGGCTTTGTCAATGGAAAGAAATGGAATCACGTACCTTTTGTGGAAAAGAACCTGTGCCTTCTAAAGGGGGAGAAATATTATCTAGAAGGACCTGTGTCATGGCATCTCTGTCCACTTCAAAGCGGCATGGAATCCCTCTACTGTTAAAAAAAATAATATTTATTATTACACACATGCAGCAACTCTTCAGTTACCTACATATTTATATAATAAATTTAAATAATCATTATAATAAACTTCGAAAATTTATTATGATTTGAATTAGCCTCCTTTCTCGCAAATTTTTGATTACACGAAGACCAGGCTCAGGACGCCCTCGGCAGACCTGTCGTTGAGAAGACCGCCACATCGTAAGAAATGCACGCGTACAGCCAACTGTTACATCGGACGCTATCCAGGCACAGGTAGCACTTTCACTAGGGCCCCTGTGTCTTCTCGAACCATACGAAGGCGCCTGGCTAAAGGGCATTTGGGATCGCGGCACCCATTACGTGTGCTGCCCTTGACGCCCACCCATCGACGCCTCCGTTTGGAGTGGTGTCGCTCACGAGGAAACTGGACTGAGACGGAATGGAACCAGGTAGACTTCAGCGACGAATCTAGATTCAATTTGAGCAGTGATGACAATCGTGTTCGTGTGTGGAGACCCCGTGGGGAATGTCTCAATCCTGCCTTTGCTTTACATCGACACACCGCTCCCACAGCTGGTGTGATGGTATGGGGTGCCATTGCCTAGAATACACGGTTACCCCTAGTATTGATCCGTGGCACCATGACAGCCCAGCGGTATGTCCATGACATCCTGCAACCACATATGTTGCCACTCATGCAACGGGTCCCAGGAGCCATTTTTCAACAAGACTATGCTCGGCCTCACACGGGAAGGGTGTCATAAAACTGTCTCCACACTGTTACTACCCTTCCTTGGCCGCCCGATCTCCTTATTTGTCTCCAATCGAGCATATCTGGGATCATTTGGGACAGCGAGTTGGGCATCCCACGAGTTTGAACGAACTAGAGGCAAGGTTACAGCAAATATGGAAAGAAATAACTCAAGACATCATGCAGAAGTTGTGTGCCTCAATACCCGATCGTATCGCATTCTTTTGCCTTTCCCCCTGAAATAAATGATCCTTTTTCTTTGATTTTCTAATCATTTACTTATATCAAAGTAGTCATTACGTATGTGCAATTTCGTTTCATTTTGACGACTCCTTCTTGGTGCGCTAATTTTTTTGTCTATGAGTGTACATATATCTAGGAAATATTTGTGCTTCTTGGAGATTTTAGAATATTTATAAATAGAGCCATATATTTTCGATCAATATTACATAATCAATCGAAATAATAATGAGGAGGAACTAAACTTGACTGATCGGCTTAATTATACTTTATGGAATATAATGTTAGAAGAAATCAAAGATCACATTCGTTTTAGAGCTTGACTTCAATGACAACAAATATATTTTTAATCTATCTCTATCTGTATGAACTTTTTATCTGTAATTGATTTGGAAATTCAAAATGCTGATAAATTCTTCAAGAAGAATACTTTTCTTATCAGTGAAAAAGCCCGATATTAGAGCTGTTGCCAACACCTGATTAACAAGTAATAAAAAGGTAAATAACTAAAAAGAATAACATTCATGTAAAGGTAAAAACGTAAATTTACCTTCTACAATGGACTTTGTAATATGCACGCGTTGCTTCAGTAACAAATATTTTTATTTTGTTACTAGTCGCACTTTAACCGTAAGCGTGAGGGAAAAGTTAATTTTAGAGATAAATTTTTTCCATATTATCTCTCCAGGGCTTGTAAGTGAAGTTTTATCTAAGCAAATCATTTTATTCCTCTGAGAAATGATTAAATTTTGAAGCTATGTGTTTCATTTCAGTCACGAAGGTTTCCATATTCCTCACCATCCAAGTTTCTAATATAATTTCCTTAAAAAAATTAATCACGATTACGATTTATAATAGTTAAATAATCGATTAGATTGCATAGTTGGTCTGTCTCTTTATTTAAAAGGGTTGACTCGCTTTTAATAAAATTTTAATTACGCTGTAGATAAAATCTGCAAAAAATAATTAGTCCCCTTTTAAGGAAACGTTTATTAATAATTTATTTGTGTCATTACTTTCACAAAATCTAACAACAAAAATGTTAAATTATTTGTTATGATTATTATTCCGTTTGGAATATCGAATCAGAATAACTCGTGATTAGTTAGCTTAATATCTTACTTTAACTTCTCAAAAATATTACTCAAAAAGTTTAAATGGTATAAAATCTAATAAAAATAAATTTTCTAATTATTTAGCAGTAATTATATCCACAAAAAAAAACTCAAGAACAGCTCTAAGTCATTTCTATTCTCACCCTAATCAGAACAACAAAAATTCGACCGTTGCCATAAGCAATTCTAAGTTTCAACAATGCATCAAAAATAAAGATAATAATTACGTAGTAGTTCAAAACCTGACGATTATCGCTGAACTGTAAAGTTAAGAAGTAAGCTTGAAATTGTTATCAGACAAATATATGTGGTTAATTTGACATCTAAAAATAGATTATCATAATTTTCTATAATTTTAAGGCACATAATTATCAAAAACAAAATTTTTAATAATTCTTGGAATTTGCTTAATATGTTTAAATAAAGTTCTAATTCGATAGACTTAAGAATGAAAGATTTTACACCTGCGGAGTAAAAATGCTTCAAAGTAAATATTTAATTTTATTTGGCAAGAAACCATTTGGATAAACAATAATGGAACAGATAAAATTTTTTTAACATTTATTTTGATAGATTAAGAGAAAGAGAGTGAACAAATTTCTCCCGTTTATATTAATGTCTGTGTTTTTGATTTCCGCATTTTTACCTATTTCGTTTGATACTGTAAGCTATTGATAAAAACCTTATATCTGATTGTGTTTTACTTATTAAGCTAGAGATATTACAGAAATTTTAAAATCTTGCAATTGGGCTAATTTTTCTTTCTGGAACAGTGTATTTTATGTAGGTTATCTGTTGAAATAGATATTTATAATAAGCTGTTGTATATATATATATATATATATATATACTCGCAATGATTTTAACGATGAATCAAAAATGTGTGAATAAAAATAAATATCTTTGAAAATGAAATTTTTTTCCCTTCATTACATTCGAATTCGTTCGGAAATCCACTCGTGATAAGTTACAAAAGCAGTATTTTTTCGCCTCTGGATTAGCATGCCATATACATCTTACAGGACTTAACTAACAGTGGTGGTGATTTGAGGAAACAAAGAGGGAAGCCCCCCCCCCCTTTTAGAGGAAAAAATAAAATTTTTATTCCATTTCAGTCGCCTAAAATTAGAAAACACGAAAAGAAAATTATAGAAATTGTTGTCTTATGATTTTTTTTTCTCTTCCCCTTTCTTTAAATATTAAAAAAAATTACTTGGTGTAAATATGTACAAAATGTGATGTATCGAGTAAGTAATAAAGATTATTGCATCACGGCAAAGAAACCTATGCAGCATCACAGAAATAAGGGGGATTTGTATATTGTTTCTTTGGTGAAAATTATATAGTATTTACCTCAAAATCTTAAAAATTATATTATTACTACAATTGTTTTAATAAACTATTATACTTATTCCTTTGTCCCCATTCGTTCAAAAAAACACCAAAAACTTACCAATTGTTGCTAAATTTTTAAATATTGTTATTTATACCTTTCTTAGACTCCTCCGACTAATACTGTGGCCGTGGTAGCCAAGTGGTCAAGGCATCGGATCATGGCTAGCGTGTATGAGTTCGAGCCCAGTACCACTGAAGACCCGCCGAGTAGGGGAGCGATGCACGTTAAATCTGTCGAGAGCTCAAACGTCCTCCCATTGGTGTGGTGTGGTTGTTGGGAAAGAGGGGTGCCAGATAAGGTGTCGTCCGCGTCAATTGACCATGGTTCAAAATTACGCGGTCCGTCCCCAAAAGCCCTCGTGTAGCTGAACAGTGTGACGTTAATATTCACTCACTCACTTCTACTTATATCTCTCGGTACATCCCCCCCCCCCATTTAAACACTCCAGATGTCACCAGGATACACAAATTCGGAGGTTTCTAAGTGTAATTCACATTTACAATCGCTCTTAGTTTTCTGTAGTTGTGTAGTAAACATTTGAAGTGTGGTAAAACGGTTGTGAGATCCATATACAATGATGACATATCAACAAAGGGGTACATTTTCATTTCATACATGGTCCCATTTATGAACTGTTTCCTCGGAACCATTTAATCATGTAAACTAAAGGGACGACTCTATTTTAACAAAATCGTAGGTGGTTCGAAAATTTGATATAAATTCGAAAGAATTTTGACAGAAAGTAAATATTCGGTGCAAATTCATAAATACTCGTATAATGAGTTGAAAATATCAAATCTAAGCACCTCATATGGTACTTATGAGGATTTCTTGAATATTGTCTTCATTATTTGATAGCTGTCAACATTATGACCAATAAACTGTTAAAAAATTCTAATATTTATCTATTTTTTAAAGAAAATAAACTTTAAAACCTTTACTTATTGCCTAATAATGTTACCCATACTTTTTATTTTTATTTCATCAATTTATTGACTTTTACATCGCTTCTAGAATGCACAATAAACATGTTTGGATTCTTCACAATTCTTGAAAATCTCAAACATACGTGGGCGCATTTTCTTTCTTTTGTCGAAGCACTCCTCAAGAACCTTTGATAAGAATTTAAAGAGATTGAAGAATCTTCAGATTTCTTTGATAACAATCTATGTGAAGATTTCTGGAATACATATAATATAATAATAATATATAATATAATAATAATATATAATATAATAATATATATAATAATAATAACATATAATAATCTTTTAGACTTTTGATTTTCTAAAATTACATAAGAGGGACTCTTTAGTATAAAGTTATTACTATATAAGATACAAAGTAAGATTTAATAAGTTCTGATATAGCATCTAAATTTGAGAAATGATTATTCAAGATGTTTTTGAATGATCCAAATCAATATACCAAAGGTCTAGAATCAATGAAATATGTATTTATTTAAATATCTCGATAATGTATTGATTTTGAATAAAATTTATGAATTGAATCATAATGCGCATAAAATAATAATACAACTGGATGTGGAATTCATTTCACATTCATTCATTCAATTCCTACTATTAGTTTTAACTCTGTCCTTAAATATATATATATCTTGTTCAAATTTTCAATCGTTAATAAAATACTTTCTATTCATCCATTCAAATTGAAATACATTTTTTTGAACTTGTAGTGGATGAAACTTGACAATAATACAGTTTTTTCAAATATTGTTAATTAATTAAATAAAAAATTAATAAACAACAAAAAATAGTCCAACAGCATATATAGAAAGGAAAATCATTCGTTGTGTTCCTGTAGCGCAGTGGATAGCTCGTTGGACTTCTATTTCATAGATCGTTGGTTCGAATCCCACCTGTGATGACTTAATTTCTGAGAATGCGATTTCTTTTTTACTATACTATTTTATTAGAATAATTAAATTTAATTAATGTGTGAATAAATAGCAACCAACAAATAAAAAAAATAGTCCAATACCATATATAAAAAGGAAAATGGAAAATTGCGAGGAAAATCGCTTTCTATTTTGTCACTTAATATTGTGATTCTGTCGTATGTGTTTGCATATTTATTTTTATTGTAACAATTGAAGAAAAATAACTAAAATGAAATTATTCTTTGATGACCTAAGTAGGAATTGACTTAATTTTTTTTTCATATTACTTGTTTGTCACTTAGATTCACCTTTTTTTAATACTTTGAAACCCATTATTATTGTTTATTTTTACATTCCAATAACATTTCTAATCTACTTAGATTACTCTACAGATAATTATGATTGCATGAATTCGTATCTGTATTCATATTTGGCATAAAAAAAAAAACTAAAACTCGCAGAGTTTTAGTTTTCATATCCAATTACCATATCTCATCTTATATTTCATTCTGTGATAAATTTTCTCAAACCATCAGTTTTTAAATTTTTGAGCAGTTTTATTTACGTTTTATAGCTACAGTTTATTCAATTGTATATAATTTATGTCATTTAAATGTTAAATGCTCAGTTACTTGGCGTCGTAATTGATCGCTAAAAATGAAATCCTTTTTTAAAGATAATTATATAATAATAGAGGATTTCAAGACATTTCTTTGTGAATGTACTTACTAAAACTCGAAAAATGATTTGTTTGACAAGTAATCGAAGACACTCAATTAAATCACCTCGAAAGAACTGTAATAGAATTAATTTTCGAGTCGACTGTTTTTTAAGCAAAATCATAAATTAAGCAAAATAGTAAAATCTTACCAAAATTTTGTCATAAAAATTAATTCTAGCAATTAATTCGTGCTTACATGTATTCCTTTATCAAATAATTTTTCGAAGGAATTTTGTTTCTGAATATATCTCTAACTGTTATCATGTTAAAACTCCCCAACTCAGATGCTCTTTTTTCCACGAATCAATTCTATTTTAATGAAAAATAGAATAAAAGAAGAGGAGAATAATAAAAAATTTTTAGACCTATTTAGCAATACTTTTTCTCTACTTTAAAAAGAACATATTTCTTAATTATTTCAACATTCTTTTGGTAAAAAACTTTATTATGCTTTAAAATATTAAAAATAACCACATACACAATCGTTGCTGAGTTTGAGAAGAACACACAGCTGAAGTTTTCCTTCCAATAACTAATAATTTTTTAAAAAATGGAAAAATGTTTATATATTTATTAGTTTTTAAAATGACCATGATTTTGCAACCACATTCCTTTACGCAAAACCAAAATAATTGTAATCAGTGCTATGTGTACTTGACCAGAGATCATCACATGATTAAATAAACGATAATGTGTGTACAGAAAAAAAAAACCCGTAAACATGTCAAAGTAACTTCCCACATTCTCTTCTCACATCACTTTGAAAACTCTTTTTTGCTGACCAGACGGCCATTTATTTTAATCTCATCTTAACTTTAAACTCACGTGCAAGTTGCGTAAGTGCAACTTTCATTGACTGTGAATAACTGCTTCAAAACCTTGACACACATCCCAAAAGAAAAATCAGAGCATTACGCTTTCTTTAGAATAAATAAGACACATTTTTTACTAGATTATTTGTTAATCTATATATTTAATCTTTTTAAACAGTGCAAGAGAATCAATATACAAATCGAATACAATAAACATCATCGTCTTTTTCTTTGATGACATTGATCCATATTTGAACGCCCGATAACATTTGTCATCTTAAACTAAAGACCGATAGATTTTCATGATGCAAAAATTAGACAGCGTCCATGTCGTATGATTATGCGGCATGTCAAAGATCTCTGAAGTGCCTGTTTGACTTGGGTGCTCTCGGCAAAATTAAATTACTAGTATGATGTTGCATTGTCAGAGCTCAGGTGCCTCCTTTTGGGGAGGAAACTGGGCGTCAAAATTACTTGCAGAGATTGGTATACCACCTAAATGGTGCCGTACTAAAAAGAGATACCAGCTCACGGAAAATGTACTTGGTCTGCAATTGTAAAATACCAATCCGCAACCCCATTAGAAATAAAGAAAATTATTTTTTCTTTTTATATAGAGTCCATACGTCTGTCCATGGTGAAATTTAAATAATCTGAAATAACTTTTTAAGATTTAATTCTAAGTTCATGCTTTAATGTTTTATTTAACTTCAAAACATATTATTTGAAAAATGAAATTTAATTGCAATCAAGAAATGTTTTTTTGGCGAGCTAAAAGTGAAAAAAAAAATTATTTTCTATTATTATATCTAATATTGAGATCTTAGCAGGATTTATACTTTTTTATCGATTGCACTTAGCTTCAAATTTCATCATATAACACACACAATTGTGGAATCTGGTTATATCTAGATTCAAAATTTATCAATATTATCAATCACAAATTATTTTTCTTTCTTTTTATAATATAAAATGACAAAATAATTAGAGCAAGACAGACTACGTTTTAGAAGGGAAGACGCAGGCCTAGTACAATTTATTATAAAGAAAATAGTACCGGTTATTGTTTTCACTCTTAAAGATTATCCTTGACAATTTTTTTGAAGAATCTTAAGTTTGATAAATTTTTTAATGGCGAGATAGAGATAAAAAAAAGATTAAAACTGATTAATCACATAAATAAATCAAATTGCCTTTAAAAGAAAGAATATCTTTAATATTTAAAAAATATGTTTTTTTGCCCAATTTATCTTATAAATATTAACAATTCAAATTAGTTTAATTAGCAATAGGAGAGGAACTAAAATGCGATCTTTTGAAGAAGTCTAGATAAACTTCAAAGCCATTAGTTTCTCAAAACTCAGTTTATATGTTTTTTTTTATATTGTGTTACGATATTCGGTATATTTTTGGAATATTTACATCTCGAATAAAATGTCAGACTTACGATTTTTGTATCATTCCAAAGAACTAAGGTTTTTAAAGATCTTTTTGTTCGGGGCTTGTGTGTAAACTAACAAGCCAAATGTGCTCAAATTTATAAAAAAAGGTGCTAAAAGGTACGAATTTTTAATAAAAATAAAACTCTCTGATTTTTTAAAAAAAATTTTAAATCATTTTATCCAGAAATCTATCAATATAAACGACACGGTATTCACATAGTATGCAGTATATTTGGCTTCAGTGGCTTTGAAGTATCGTGCTCACTTTGTAAGCTAAAGGTTGCAGGCTCATCCTGGCTAGAGTCGATAGATTTTCTGAATACGAAAATCGTAGACATACATGTCACATGATTATGTGGCATGTAAAAGATCCCTTGAGTATTAATTTGGCTCTGGCACTCTCCACAAAATTAAATCACAGCAATATTTAGCATCCGACGACAGCTTGAATTAAAATCAATTTAAGCATTAAAGTTGGGTAGCGAGAGCAACCACTAGATGGTGCCATCACTAAATTGGTTGTTATGTTTGGGGACTTGGCGTATCTGCAAAGACTTAGTTGCTAATATGCAGCCCATTAAGGGGGGGGATGGAATACGCGTTTCGTCTTCTATGGGGGAAAATATCAATTCGTAGATTTCATTCAAGTTTTTAATCAGCGAGAGATTTTTTTTTTTTTTTGCTTCGTTGTCCAAAAAGGAAAGTCACTGTTAGACCGTAAATAGTTATGATGATTATGGCAAGTGACATCGCCTCACAGTATACGTTGCTTCCGACTTCATAGAGTTTTTTGAAATCTCTGTATTAATTTTTGACATTGAAATATTATGCAGGATTGTTGAGTTTTATTTAAAAAATTCACAACGTGCAAAGAACAGATACTCCAACTAGTCTTATAATAAAACTTGATTACCTTAAACATCAAAGTACACTCTTGTCCATAAATTAAGGATAATGAAGTTCAGGCAAAGAAAGAGACAGAAGCAAAACAAATTTGACTTATTTGTAAAGTCTATTTATTAAACAAAAGGTAAAGAGCAAAAAAGATGCTATATGTTTGACACAATTAATAAAAATTGCGATTTTTACTCCCTGGAGAGCAAATTTCAAAAAAGAACCTATTTACAAAAGACAGTATAACATGGTTAGTATGATGGTTAATACGGAGTATGTCTCCCGGACGATGCAATACAGGCCATACAACGCATACACATGCTGAGTATCAAATTATCAATCTGATCATGGGGAATATTACACCACTCATCAAGCAATGCCCTCCGAAGTTCCGGTAGACAGGTGAGAGGGGGTTGACGGGCTGCAATTCGTCGGCCAAGCATATCCCACACATGCTCTATTGGATTCAAGCCCGGTGAGTATGCTGGCCAATCGGGTGATATCCTCCGATTGAAGGCATTCGTCTACAATGTTTGCACGGTGAGGACGGGCGTTGTCATCCATAAACAGAAATTCAGCGCCCATGGCGCCCCGAAACAAACGTACATGTTGTTCCAGAATGACATCCCGATAGATGTGGCCTGTCATCGTTACACTCTGAACATGCAGGTCAGTTCTGGAACCAAGAATAATTCCTCCCCAAACGAGCTATCCTGCACCACCGTAACGGTGTCGTTCAATGGTGTTCTCTTTTTGGTAACGGGTACCTGGCGCTCTCCATATGAAAGTCCGGCGAGAATCAGACTGCAAACTAAACCTGGACTCGTCGGAAAACATCACAGAAGACCACTGTGGCGGTGTCCACAATGATGCTCTCTACTCCAGGTTAATCGCAGGCGACAGTGAGTTGCTGTAAGGGGAACACATCTGACAGTCCTACTAGCATATAGACCAATGTGCCCCAAGCGTCTGTACACGGTCTGCCTTGAAACTGTCGTACCGGTAGCTGAAGAGAGCTGACGAGATAGGTCTGATGCTGTGCTCCGTCTGTTTCTTTTGGCAGTAACTGCCAAATACCGGTCCTCATTCGGCGTTGTAACTCGGGGGCGACCTGTGCTGTAACATCTACTCACATTACCATCATCTTGGAATCGTTGCCAAAGCTTGGAGATGACACTCTGGGCGATTCCAAGTTCCTCGGATACTTCCAGCTGGGTACGTCCACATTCCAGTCGTCCGATAATTCTACCACGTAAAAAATCATACAAATGCTTCCTTTGTGTCATAACTATGCGGTTATTGCACTGAAAGGCTTTTAAAGCGCTTGTGAACAATTTTACTTCTTTGCCACCATTCCTTATATACCCCTCTCTTACCTTCTCGTCATTGTGACGTACTATCCGCGCCATCTGGTGGTTTCCTGTAATTTGCATATTCTTCTTCAAGATGTGTGTGATAATTCTACAGGTGAAATTTTTATTTTAGAGTTCAATTTCTGTGTGATTCTGAATTATCCTTAATTTATGGACATGAGTGTATATGCATAAGGAAGCTTGAAACTATGTCTGAGGAAATTTTTGAGATATTTAAAGAAATCTACAAGTTTATTTATTTATTGTTATTTTTTTCAGTTTAAGAAAAACTAATAGTTTACGTGAAATAGAAATATTTGCGTTTTATCTGCGGCACTTTGTTCATTCAAAGTTCGAAAATAAGGTAATCTTCAAATACTAAAAAGTGTTTCGTTTTCAAGTACTTCTTACGATATCTTAAGTATACATATATATTAATAGAGTTTTCTAGAGATGTCAAGTACATAGATAAAAGATGTGAAAATGAATAAAATCTCAAGAAGGTGGTTGTGAAATGTTGCATCTCATCAAAGAACGAGAGCATCTGAAGTTATTGAATTTTTTAAAAACTATTTCTGGTAGAAAAATTAAAAGAGTAACATAACCAGGGAAGAGGAATTTTCTGATGCTTTAATCCAGAATATTGTTTGAAATTCTTAAATTTCTCAAATACTGTTATTTTTCTCAACGAAATTAAAATATCATGCTTTTATACTCTTCCACGTTTAAGCAAATGATTCAAAACTGTTTATTTTAAAATTAATATTATTAATGTTAATTAATTTGTATTTTTAATTTCAAGTTTTTAAATTTTTAAAAATTAAATTTAAGCAAAACAGATCTTTGATTAAAAATTTACAAAACATTTTTCGAAGCATTCATCTTATTTTAAATTAAAATTAAGATCAGCGAATAATTAACGAAGGTGTTTTTGTTTCTGTAAATGATATTTGTTAGACATACTTTTTGCATGTTGTTTTATTTTTGAGCAGTTTTATGCTCGCACACACATTTTGGTTTTGAAACCTTTCTTTTCTTTAAACCTAAAGGACATTATTACACGCAGTTACACATTTGTTATTTTATTTGCCATTTTTAGTTTCTCTACAGAGTCACACATAAAAGTCATAAATCGATGTAATCAAAACAAAATATTTTGATTTCAGCTGTTTAGTAGAGTTATAAAGCTTTAAATGATTTTTTTTAAAAATAAATAAGTAAAGCTTAAAATTATGAAATAAATTTCACTAGATATTGTACAGAAAAATATAAACAATTCAAATGTGAAAATTTCTGGAAAAATTGAAATATTTATTAGCTATTTTGAGAAAATGATCGCCAAATTCGTTTCAAATGTAGCAAACAATACTAATATCTGAAACACTTTGCTTGCATGAATAATCAAATCTCAAAATATATTTCTGGTCTTCAGCAGTTATTTAAAACAGAGCATTATGTTAAGCAATGCACATCAGTCAATTCTTTTTCTCAGTTTGGTTGTATTGGCACCATTCTTAAATCCATTAAATAAAAAGAAAACATTTCAAAAACAAAGGCCAGTGGTAAATAACTTCCCGAAAGAATTTCCGAAATGAATCGGCCTACTTTAGTGTTAATATGATGAAACTATCAATTCTGTGATTTCAACAGATCCAATCTGATGGCGGCAAAACAATTACCCTGATTTTGATCAGTTAATCATTATTTCTCAATCAATACAGTTACAGAGGAACAGATTGTATTCACCATTCTCTTTCGCATCAGAGAGTTTTCGATAATTTTTTTAAAGGAAAACTACAGTTTGAATACTAAGTAAAGACAATTTTAGCGTTTAACCGTAATGTGAAATTATTTACACGTGCACACTACACACACGTATATTCCCCCTCTTCATTGAATCTTTTTTGTAGATTGTGGGGAATTCTAGAGCCTATAAAATAAAACCTAAAAATAAATGTGTATGCAGTTGACTTTTACACATTTTTTATATTAAAAAGAAAAAAATTATTGCACATTACTTGAATTATTCAAACTAATCAAGTTAAGTAATCTATAAACACACACATACTTATACACACACACACACACACACACACACACACACAACACACACACACACACACACACACACACACACACACACACACACACACACACACACACACAAGAACTCAAAAAATGTATTTCCGGAATAATATAAAGTTAGCATATTTTGATGATTTGTCGACCACACTAATTAGAGATAAATTTTTTATGAAAAGGTTTTCACACAACTAATCAAGATGATAATTATTTTTTGACTCTGTACTACTTGTCTGTAGGGATTCACCGATACATTATTCATCAGTAGACGGAACAATAGACGTCACCAGCAACTCACCATAACATCTGTTTTTTTTATACAATGCATATAAGTTCGCTCCCATTTTAGCATCATGTCAAAAACAACGTAATAGAGGGTCATTTGTAATCAAAATATTACAGGTGCTGCCACATATTTGTATCAATATGAGATATTTTTGGTTTGATATCCTATCTACAAAAAAAACTAAATTTTATTGTCAATTTAAGGAAATCAGAATATCATGCACATTCAAACAATCGATTTTTCAGTTTTAGTATTAAAAATAGTGCATATTTTTATGAATCTATGTAACACTTATGTTATATGTTTGATGATAAAATAACCGTATAATATGAAAAAGGTAATTGACAAAAATGTAAACAAACATTTAGTTTTTTCACTTTTCCTCCAAAGCATAATTTTTTGCTTTTACGTATAATTTAAAAAAAAAAAAACTATTGCATTATAATTCCAAATTTTTTATACTTCTTTACAGGTGCATATAGTGAACCTATTTTTTTTTTTTTTTTTTTTTGTCGAAGTAGTACATAGTTTATGTCCAAATTAGATTAAACAGAAAAATATTGGTAACTAAAAAATATATATTATTAATATATTTTTTTATCTAAAAATATACTATATTAATATATATATATATATATATATATTATCTAAAAATATACTATATATTAATATATATATATATATATATTTATCTAAAAAATATACTATATTAGTATGTATACAAGGGGTGATCAAATAAAAAGGTACGAAACGACACGGTGGGTACAAATATAGACTTTATTCAAAATATACACCATAGGCCTGAGCACAACGATCCACTGATGAACAAGCAGCAGGATTCCTTGTTCCCAGAATTCCTGTGGCTGTGGCGAGACCCAGTCCTTCACAGTGTCCTTGAGTACGTCGTCCGAGTTGAAGCGCTTTCCTTTCAGGTGTTTCTTCAGTGGACCAAACACATGGAAATCGCAGGGTGACATGTCCGGACTGTAGGACGGATGGTCCAACGTCTCCCATTGGAACTTGCCCAATTCCATTTGTGTGACTCTGGAGACGTGTGGACGCGCGTTATCATGGAGCAGAACCACACCCTCCGTGAGCAGCCCCGGTCTTTTGCTCTTGATGGACCTGCGTAGGCGTCGGAGTGTCTCACAGTACACATCGGAGTTAATGCTTTTTCTGTGCTCGAGTAATACTGTGCTCGCATCATTTGGACGCCGCTTTTTATAAGAGCCTTTGCTCTCTTTTGCGCATGCGGGCACCCGCGCATAATCCGATCCCAGTCAGAGTCTCCAATGGCATCCCGAGATGTCTTGCTACATTCTCCCTTGGCGGAATATGCAAATATTTAACTGTTTCATTTTTATGTCGTTTCGTACCTTTTCATTTGATCACCCCTTGTATATATATATATATATAATTTATCTAAAAAATATATACTATTAATATTTTTTTAACTAAAAAATATTAAAAATACAAAAATTTTTTTTAATTAAAAAATATTTTTGTATTTTTACAGAATGATTAAAATATCTTTATTAAGATCACAAAAAAAAATCTAAGCTCTTTTGGAAATTTTTAAAGATATATGTCGCATAAACAAAGAGTCTTAATTTTGGCGTTTTACTCTTTCGAGCAAGTCCTGGTACCCTTAATGCAAAGATATCCGCTTAAGACAGATTGTACTGTAATTAATAAAAAAAATTATTTTTGACATTTTCAACTATTTTTAAAATTTAGAACTCATTTTAAGAAGAGCATCCAGTAATAATCGCTAGATATTTTGGAAATTTTGATATATCTTTCAATGAACCTATTTTTTGCAATATCAGAATGATACATGGATCTATAAAGAATATGCCAAGAAGAAGAGAAAAAATGCATCGTGATTTACAATTATTTTTCAAAAAGGAAACACAAATATAAGTTAATTTCAAAGAATTTGTGAACAGCATTAGATACAATTTCATAACTATATGTACAAAAGCGCATCGTTCATTTTGCCATATTTTCATATAAATATATTCTTCTCTTGTCTAAATTCGCTGACAAATTTTCTAGAAATAATTATATATAGAGAAAGAATCTGTATCATATTTATATATTTTCTAATGAGATCTTTTTTGTTAACAAAACTTATGTTTTCATTTATTTCTTTTTAGCAAAAGCTTGTAAAAAAGATTGTGTGCTTTGATTTACACACACAAAAGATAAGAGATTTTATTTTTTAATCATATATCAGAAAAGAAGACGCACTCCTATTTTAAAATACTTAATAAGAATTATTAAAAGTTTGAGTAAAATTATATGTAGTTCTTAACTATGATTCCAATGACTGGTTTTTAAATTAAAATATAATTATATTAATTTTATAGCAATTTTGACTGTTTTTGGAGTTACTTTAATGATCTTTCTGATAAGCCATAATTTAAAACCATTTCCGGTTTGTGGAATTAAATTGAGTGCCATTTTTCAAAAACAATAAAATTTCAGACTGAGCATTTTCTTTTCTGTCAAAAGTTTTAGAAGGAAAGGGCGTGTACTCCTATCAAAAACTAATTTATATTGTTAGCATGTCGTTTTTTAACATAATGTGATATCTTCTTCCTTTAAATGCAAATTAAAATTTTCGCTAAATCGTATTCAATTCTCATTAATTAAATTAATTAAAAAGAAACATGTCACATATCTGAGTCGGCTCCAGTGATAAATTATTACGCTATAATTAATTTGAATTTAAGATGTCCTTTATGTGTAAGATTTAAGGATTTTTATCGAGACCTTGAACATAATGATACTCGTAACACGTTCAAAGATAAATACAATAAATAAATAAATAATCGTGGAATATAAATAACACATTCATCATTGAGTGTTGTAATTTATGCACATAATTTGCTAATTTCGAGGAAATTTGAGATGACACGATTAAAGCGAGTTTTTTATATTAAAAATGTGTATAATTTTGACAAAATTGAATCAAACATTCATTGAAAAAACTAACAAAAGGTTTTACTAAGTTTTTATTGCGTAGAAATAAGTAAACTTTAAGTAATCTTTTGCAATGTATTCTTCACTTGAAGGGAAATTACAATTACACGGCATAAAAAGATAACCTTTGAAAAAAAATTCGAAATGATTACTGTGTAATAAACCACCTATATTACTTTATAAGGAAATTATTTTTCAATTACAGAGTGGATATTTCCCACTGATTTCTCTCAAAAAATAAGACAGAACAATATAATCGCGTAATGAAACTGATAAACAGATAAGAAATACAAGAAGTTAAATTCAAAGTGTGGTTTTTAATTGTTCTTTACTGGATAGTGAAATTATTTCACGAAACTTATCTAATCTTAATAATTTCGAAAATGAGTTCTAGATTGCAAAAGATGGAAAAAAACATATTAGCCTATTGCCCGAAATCTAATTTTCGGCATGTTCCTTTATCAATATTTTATTGATAATTCGTATTGATATGGTTATTATTGAATATTTATACATAATATATGGAAATAATGGGATTGAAATTAAATAAATCGAATGCATGAAATGAATAATTTATTCAAATATATCATGTATATTTGAATCAAATACGTCAAAAGTGCGGGTTTTTTTTTTCAAAAATTTATCCAAAATTCGAAACTTGTGTATAAACCGAATTAGGAAAGGGGAATTTTCAAATACGTTTTGCTATGAGGGTGAAAAGCAAGTAGAATTCTTTCCTGTAAGAGGTAGCCGCAGTAGTCTCGTGGTCAATGTAACGGACTCGTGGCTGGAGTGCCATGAGTTCGAGCCCTAGTAACACTGAAGACCAGCGATGCAGAGAGAGCCTGATGCACATGAAATCTGTCGAGGTTCAAAATTCTCCCGTTGGCACGGTGTGTGAACTCAGGTATCGCCGTGAAACGTTAACAAACACTAATTCACATTTGTTTGTTATCTTGTACACTTTCAGCGCCATTTTTTTTTTTTGCTTGAAAAATGAACGGGAAGAGAAATTTGTATACAGGGCAAGTGGTCGTCGACCTATGTTTCTTACCCTGAAGGAAAAATTCGCCCCTTGATGGACATTTTCATTCAGACATCCCCCAACAAGTCAAAGTAAATTTTAAGACCTATTCGGAAACTTGGATCGGACACTAACTTAAAAGATTTATATGATTTTTTCCCCTTTTAGAATAAAAGTTCCCTTCAAAATACTGAAAATAAATAAATAAACAAGATTTAATTTGGTTGCGTTACCTATTTTTCCTTGTCTACGATTTTCCCGAAATCAACGTATCCCTATATATAACTTTAAAAAACTCTCCGAAAATTCCCAGCTTATACACGGAAAAATACGGTATTAAAAAAAAAAAAATTCGTATTGGGTAAGCATTTTCTCCCCTCAGAAATCTGAAAATAATAAAAGCAGTTATTTTCAAAGAAGATCATAATCAATTTAGGAACAAGTAATATAAAAAAATTTTTTAAGTCAATTCCTACTTAGATCAACAAAATTTTTTTTTATTTTAGTTACTTTTATTAAATAGTTACAATTAATATAAATATGTATATACATATGACAGAATCACAACATTAAGTGGCAATTAATTTTTATTAGTTATCATTAAAGTATCGCATTGTCATTAAAAAAAATCGGGAATTAAAATTATAATTTATTCGAATATAAAATTTCAGTTCAACTGTTGAGCTTTGTAACGTGAGAAAAAAAAATCTTTTAAAGTTTTGACCCAAGTCACTAAAAATGAAGCCAACGTGGCTGTAATTCTTCAAATAATTAATTTCAGTCAATAATTTTAATTAATTACAGTTAAATTATCGTATTGTTACACAAAACAATAGTTATAGAAAATTTCAGCTCAAATGAGCGCCTTAAAATGTGAGAAAAAAACCTTTTCAAGTTTTGACCCAAGTCGCCAAAATGGTTGCTAAGTCGCCGAAATTGATGCCAACGCGGCTGTATTTGTAATTCTTTGAATAATTCGTTTTAATCAATTAATTTTTATTAACTATAATTAAAATACTGTATTGTCCTCCAAAATAACTGCGTATATAAAATTTCAGCTCAATTGAGTGCTTTAAAATGCAGTTTATAAATGATTGAAAATTTGAACAAGATAAATAGAGAGAGAGTGTGAACTAATAGTAGGAATAGAAAAAAAGATACAATAAAAATGTATTTTCATGAGCTTAAATTTTGATATGCATTTGTCTCAAATAAATTACACATTAAATAATTAGAAAATCTGCAAAATTAATTTTTATGCGTAAGAAATTACATTCTAAGATGTTATTTACGTGTTGGTTTTAAGCACCTTTATAGAGACCTTTTGCTTCACTTATGAAAACAGGAATCGGTATATAATGCATTAGGTTCATATTGACATCCTTTCATTCAAATATCGGTAGTGGCATAACGAAGAACATTAGCCCTCCCCCTGCAGTCAGGTTTTGGGGCCCAAGCCCAAATACATACTCGGAGTCAGTCAGGCTTTGGGCCCCCTAGAATCCCTGCCCCCCGCAATGCGGGAGTTGCCACTGAATATCGGTTAGACATTATGTTTGATATATATACTAATTTGAATATCATTCTACTGCCTTATCGAAACTTTTTCTATTGTAATAAACACGGCTTTGATTAGTACTATCTTATATAAAACAATAATAATCAATCTAGAGCATTTTTGAATTGTACCTTTTTTTTACTCGTAATAAAGTGAAAGTCAAAAAAGTTCATAAATGACTGCATAAGATTAGTAGTAAAACAGATTATTAGACATAATATCTTTCTAAAAAATCAATTTATATCATGATTCCGAAATTAAAAGAGTTTTGATATTACCGTTTTAATGCTCTTTGTTCTAAAATTTTTCCCTCCCTAAAGTTTTCCTCGCGAAAAACCTTGAAAGTATTCTTTTTCGTAAACATGGTTCTAATTTCGAAAACATAAAGTTAAAATTTCACATACTTGTTTTATTACTGTTAATTATTCGTAAATGATTTTTCCTGCTAAAAATTTCTAAAAAATTTGAAATTCTTTCGAAATTTTATCAGGACAAGCTGTTATATCCCTTTTGAACAATTGGTAAAAAAAAAAAAAAAAAAAAAAAAGATGATGTGTAACCTTTTTATTCTTTTTGTCTTAAAACTGGCACTCATTTTTTTCAAAGTATCAAAAAGTTATAGAAATTATTATATTTCTATAATAATTATTATAATTCAACTGAGAAAATATTTTTCATTTTTAGACTTACAGTAAATCATACTTTTAGTTATTTTTCATCTTAATTTGGAAATATTAACAATTGCAACAGTTTCAGAATTATTTCGCACTGAATGGGAAATATTAGAACACATTACATTTATACACATGTGAGTTAAATTTCTATATTTATAATACTTTATTTTTAGTATTGTAATTTTTGAACTCCTCAGTACAAATTAGGGGAACACGAGTGAAATACAAATGTGAAAAGAATCATTTCACGGTCAAGTGAAACGATGGATCAAGGGTAAATCCATTATATTTTTCAAATATAAGATTAATTTTTCTTTATATTTCTCTAACAAATTATCGGAGAGAAAAAGAAAACCTTTTATACGTGATGTCAGAAATGAAGGTTGGACATTCCTTTGACCTTCGATTGCCGTAGGTATGGAAGTCCAATAAAATACTTGGGCTTGAACTCCTCACGTGCTTTTTGAATGTCATACAGGTCACCGTGAGAAATAAGTTGATCCAATGGAAATAAATCATTATTATACCTCGTGATGAAATTTACATAACAAATTTCATCGTATGAGAAGACTGATATCACTAGAATGGTATGAATGGAAAGAAAATTAAGGCGCGGCAAATTAAAACATTCGTTTTGCTTTTAATAATTAAAAGAAATTTTTGAAATTGATATTTTGTCGATATTTTCAGCTTTAAAAAACATGATGAATCCTCAAATTTTTTACTTTCGAGGTTTATCGTTTCAATTTCAAAATGAATACAAATGAGAATTCAGAATTGATATAGAAAAGTTTCTTGAATAATTAAAAAGGAGTTAGCGATAGATTTCGAATTGCAGAACTATTCAAATTACAGCTAACCATTTTTATAAATTAGTAGAAAAAACTAACACGATTCAGTTAATTTAGTATGATTTGAATCAACAAGTTCGTAGTAATTTCTGGAAATTGATCTTGATTAAAATAAGACTTAAATTTGTAACCTTCTATTGTGTATAATTAGAGAGACCCTAGTAGGCCGTGTTTAAATGTTTTTCTTTCGAGAATGTGACGTTTAAGTCTTATTATAGGTTCGATTTCGTCAAAATGCTCATCGTATAGAAAAAATTGGAGCGCTGCATGCTTTCAAGAACTTAATTTTAAGATCCTCAACGCGAGCAAAGGTTGGAAGTTAGGGAGATGTAGTCACCAATTCAAGTAATATTTTCATCACAGTTACAAGATTTACTGCAAGTAATTGTAGTGCCGATCTTGAGTGATGTCAATATTTTACAATTAGAAGTTTAAATAAGAAATAGCAAGTAAAAGATTGTGTGTGTATTTTGCTTAAACTTATACAATATTAATTATCAATCTGTCATGATGTTTCAGAGCACTTTCCCCCCTGCTTTCATAACTATGACAAATTAGAACAGCATTTCAGATCAATACCTTTTGATATCTATGGTGATTAGGGATTGCAATACCGGTATTTTGAGCCATTTGTACAATTTTGTAATACCGGTATTCACAAGTTTAAATACCATTTTTTCGGTATTTACTAGAAATTTTTAAAATTGTCTCCTCTACATGTTCAGGAATCGCCAACATAGAAAAATAGTATACGTTTTTGTTTTTATGTCTCACTAACGGGTGAAATTATTTAGACTGGGAATATAAAGTTGGATAGCACAATCAAGAGAAGTGTTAAAATATCTCAATAATCCAAGGAAGCGAGCCAAAACAATCGTATTACAGCTCAGAGCGATACTGCACACGCGCAGGATTCGTAACCTGATATTCGTATCTGTGAAAACAAGGTTGTAGTTGTGAAGAAAGTGCGTAGTATTTCGATATTTTTTCATTGGTGAGTTTGTTATTCACATTGTATTTGCATACTATGCAGTACAATTGATGCATTATGTTTTTTAAGACCACATTTCAAAAATTTGTAATAGTACCCCAGACTGAAAAATGATATTTACACTTGTTTGTGTGATTTAAGTAAATAAGATGTTCCTTTACTTTTTTGTGATTCTTTATATACTGTTATAATTTATAAGGTACAAATTATTATTATTATTTTGTTGTGATATTTACACTCTCTGATAAAACTGACATATAAAACAAAGAAATACCCGTGTTTTCTTTCTTTTTCTAAAATTTCTACGACCGGTATTAAAACCAATATCCTGGTATTAAGATCTAAAAATACCGAATGCCGGTATTGAACTTTTGGTCCGATATTGCAATCCCTAATGGCGATGTTGCTCTTCGTAAAAATGGTGCCTTTAAAACCACCCGCTGTCTCTCGATCTATGAAGTGAGTGTTTATTAACATCGTACTTCAATCACAGTCAAGCTATCTTAACTTCCACATCACACCACTTTTATGTATAATATAAACCATTTATTTAATTTTTTGAATTATAGTTTCTTAATTTAAAATTGTCCTCATTTCTAGATTTGAATTAACCCCCATTGTAAGTTTATTGTTCTTTTTAGTTTAAGTTAAGCATCTAAGAAAAATAAATATTTTTATTAGATATTAAAAAAATATCTATTCATTGTGTGTGATATGAATACTACTTTTTGTTTTTATTCATTATATTAAATCACGTGCATAAAATTATCTCACAATTCAAGAAGTACTGCTGAAGACCCTCCGTGAAGAGGAGGCCATGCAAGTTAAATATATTGAGGTTCAAACGTGGAAGTTAGGAGACGGGGTGACAGTTCAGATGTCATCCTCGTCGCTTGACCATTGTCCAAAATTACGAGGTACGTCGCTAAAAGACTTTAAGTAGCTGAATAGTGCGACGTTAATATTCACTCAATCACAACTCTAGAAGGTAATTTAAAATAAATCACGAAGTAAACACTAGAAAGACTTTCAACTAATTTTGTCACAGAATACTCTACAAATAATAATATACTCTGCAAGCGAATGAAGTCAAATTTTTGAAAAATGGATGAGAATAAGCTGTTTTTTAAAACTTAAGTTTGTGTTACAGCACATACACGTAGAGATACATCTTTCATCTGAATCAACTTTATCATTTCTCCCTTTTACTAAGATCGAAAAAAAAAAAGAATAACAGGAATACTATAAACGGAACTGTTTTAAAAAATATATAATTTAGTTTCTAATTTTCCGTAGTAAAAAATAAAAGAACATCTGATATCTAGAATTTTTTTTTTATTAAGGAAGAGTGGAAAAGGTATTCAGACACAAAAATGAAAAGCGGTGGGAATCCAAGATAAAATTGAACAAGAGCATGAGCCGAATATTTAACCCAGAGTGACGTCATCAAAACAGTCCGAAACTGGTTAAAAGCAGTTTCGTAAAAGGTCACCTGAGCGGTCTTAACATTGGGCAATCCTTGCAAGAGAAAACGGGATTGATTTAAAACATCCAAGGTACAGGTAACGATAGAAAAAGGGTTGTAACGCGATAAAATTTTCGAAGAACACGAACTCATTAGGTCTTTAAAAAGTACTTTACTACAAGTCAGTTTACGTGACGGTTAAAAGTGTTCTTGAAACTTACAACAAAAAGTTACGATATTATATGAGTCACACACATAATTTATAGCTTTTTCATATCACACAATTACAATGTTATTCATTCAAATTTAAATAAAATATTGTAGAAAGTTAATGTCCGTTTTTTGTGAATAATAAATTTGTAATAGGATATATTTATTTAGAACAAAAAATAAAGTTACAAAATGCACATAAAACAAACGTAACAATTTTTAAGTATTTTTACTATATCATACAAAGCACCAATGTCGATTTTGCGAACATTGGCGGCTAACAATTCCATTACGTTAAGAATTTTAAAAAACTTTTAGACAATTTTTTCAGGCCAACTTATATTAAAACCCAATCAAAAATGCATTAAAATACGGTGTATAACAAGCACCGCCGTACGATGCGCACCTATACTTTCAAGCTGTAATTTTCAATATTTAGGTATATTCGCCGTATAACACCCACTCCCTTTTTTACGAAGGAACGTGATATGTATGTGCGAAATGCTCGTATGTTTTGAAGTCATTTATTCGAGCCTTTCCCCAGACTTTTGAAAAAAAAAACCAGTAAACTACACAACTCTTTTAAGTGCACAAGGAGAATGTCGGCGTATCACGCGCACCCATACATTGCGATCGAATTTTTTTGTTCCAAGTGCGCGCTATACGCCGAATTTTACGGTATATATACAGGTATAGGACAAATTAATAGGAACACCTGTGAAAAAATTAAATTTTTTTATTAGTAAGGGGTTGGGAACCTTTGATCTGAGTGACTTCTTGTATACGAAGTAGGGTTGGCAAATAAAGGTTTTGAGCAAAGTTCATCGGAATTCGAACCTATTCCTCATGCAGGGCCGTCTCAAGTTCAGGTAGTGTGCGTGGAAGAGGAAAACGAGCACGGACTTTGCTCTCTAAAAACCCCCATAAACACTCAATGATGTTCATATCAGGTGACTGGGGATACCACGTTAGATGTTCCACTTCATCATCATGCTCATGTAACCATGTGTAAACACAGCGAGAGGCGTGAACAGCGGCATTGTCATCTTAAAACACAGGTCGTTCTCCCGGAAAGAGAGTTTGAAGTATAGGGTAAAGAGGATCTGCGAGAATACTTCGATAATGGTCGTTTGGGATCCTCCCCCTCAAGACAACGAGAGGCCCCAATCCACGGGAAGATATTGCTCCCCTCACCCTCACAGAGCCCCCTTCATGTGATCACGGTTTGGAATCAGGCAGTCGACAGAAATGCTTTTGCCGGTGTTCACCAGACGAATACACGTCAGGTGGTCTAGAATAATGCAAATGAGGATTCATCATACCAGAAGACTTGTTCCCATTGCAGTTACGTCCAGTTTAGGTGGTCTCGGCACTACTGTAGTCTCTTCGTAGCAAAACTAACTTTTTTGGAATAGCTACTCTGAATGATTGTTCGCAAGGTTAGTCTCCGAAACTAACCTTTCTGTCATAAATGTTCGCAGTATTCACCTCCTGTTGAATAACTTTCATGAATACGGGGTTCTGAAGGTGGGGATTCATCTTGGACGTTATCTGCGGGAGTAAAGTTTTGCGTTTTCGGACGATTATCCTCTTCAATACCCGTCTATCACGGTCTTTCAACTTTAACATTCACCCACTGTTATGCTTCGCAGAAGACAACTTACCCAGGTTTATGTAGGCTGTATTAACTTTTGACACAGTGGTCCTTGAAACAACCACAAGGTTGGCTCTTCTGGATACGGATGCTCCTGCTAGGAGACTTCCAACTATCATGCCTCTTTTCTACGTTGGAGAGGTCGGACAGAATCAAGCTTTGCTGCGAACAGAATTTTCTCATGCAGCCTTCATAGAGCCAAATGCTTGATTGATACCTTCACTTTCGACGCCATTAGGTGGCAAACTGGTGCGAAACGTTACGGCCGTTTATTGGACGACCGAAAAACGACGTATTTTAAAGTGGATGTTCCTATTATTTTGTCCTATACCTGTATATATAAATAAATTTTAACAAGTAATTTTTTTAATGCAACCTGGTCTCCATGATTTTCTTAATTACAGATAAAGTTCCAACAGCAACCTTTTAAAGAATTATATATTGATAATTCAAAGACTTAACTTGGCTGAATGTGTGTTTATTAACGTCTGATTTCTAAGCTATACGATGGAGATTGGCAACAACTTCGTTATTCGGTCAAGGACGACACTTCAGCTGATACCCACTTTCCAAACTTCCAACCAGGCCGTACCAACGTGAGAAGCTTGAACTTCAACAACAACACTAAGCTGAAGCAAAGCAAGGCACGAGTTCGTGACTGTGACCATATGGCTACCCTACCCACGAAAATAAGATTCGAGCTATATAAGTACTCTTTTTCACAAATTATATTTTAACCAGTTACAGATACAGATATCAACTAAATATTGATACAAACAACTTAACAGAACATGAAATATTAATCAATCAAATGATATATTGAAAATGGAATAAAGAATACTATTAACGAAATCGAATTTGTGTGTATTTGAAACTAATATTTTGAAAACAAAAATACAAGGGATATTGAGTAATGAAACTATTATTATTGTATTGACTGACATTTGAGATATGCAGTTTTTTTATTATTAATATGGTATTTTAGATCTCCGAATTGAAGACACTAGTAGAGGTTTTTCGAATAATGAAAGTTTCACATAAACTAATCACTGTTAGAAATAATTTGAAATAATATTTGATTTTTTTTATTTTATGAAATGACATTTATTTTCCTCAACTGAATAACATAAATTCAAATAAAGAAGGAATAAAAAGGGAAAAAAATATTTAAAGTTAACTAATATTTCCTTGCCTTTTAGCATTCTGAAATTATAAATTTCTTTGTTTTTACACATTTTAGGTCTGTTTTGAATTTTATTTATCCATTCATTTCAAGTGAAAGATAGAGACCGTATGTGTGTCCGTTATTTTAAATTTTTAAGCATCACATCTATCGCAATATTTTTGGTGACAGCTGTAAAAGTATTCCCTCAATAAAAATTCACTTCAGCACATGTACATTTAAACAACAGAACTAACACCTAAAACTGAAATGAATTTTTTTTCTATCGAACTTTCTTTTCATTCGATATCAATAAAGCTTTATTTTTATGGATGTGAAAGTTTTTAAGAGATCAGAGACATCTTGAGATAATTCCCATAGCTGTTACTAACACAATAAATGTTTTTATAAAAAGGAACTGTATATACTACAGACACATAAATCCTGTAATAAAATATATAATGTATTTTAGTGTTGTTTGTACAACAGATTTATATAGAAATTCGTCCAGACAAATGTTTTCTTTCTAGAAGAGTATCTGGGTCACATAATAAACAACCAGAGTTCAAATACATCTTAATGAAAAAATTCTGCATTTGAAAATGGTGAAAAAGCAACTTTCATACTATATCTCATCATTGAAGAGTAAATAAAATGATATTGTAAAAACTGATTCCAAGCCCATCATTAATTTGAGCTTTAGCATGATTTTAAACCCATTATTTACTTTGCATTTTAATTTATTTTCTTAATTAAATAAAAACCTGTAAAATATAAATACAGTAGAACGTCGTTTATCCGAACGTTCATTATCCGGAACGTCAAATATCCGAACCAAAGTCCGAATACGTTTTCGAACAGTGCAAAGTGCTCAACAGTTGTTTCGCGTGAGGCCAAAAGTGACGGGAAGCAACAACAACGAAAGTAGCAAGAGTCCATCAAATACTGACGCTTTTCTACGTTAGAGACAGCTATGGAGTGGTACGAACAACCATCAGAGTGCTGTACTACTCAACAACTGCTGCTGAAGAGAATCAAAGACCTTGCAGAGGAAAAACGAAGGTGTACAATGGTACAGCGAAAAATAAGTGATTATTTTCAACAATCAAAGTAAGACTGCGACATTTTGCACCTACTTTGCTTTTTCTTCAAGCACGTTTCCTGCATGTGATGATTTTCAATATTCGTATATGTTCAGGCACCGTATGATTCCATCTGGTTTCAGTTACCCAACACCATCTGAACGACATCCGGTCCTAAATTGATTGGCGTAAACGACGTTCTCTACTTCATCGCTCTTTCTTGGATAAGTCCACGGTGAGGATTTAAATGGGTTATCGATGTGCCATTTTCAAAGTGCTGATGGTTTACAATTAAAATGATTAATTTTTGTGCATTTCAAAATAATTTTATTCCTTTGAAACACACTTTAATTATAAGCATCTTTGATAGTACTTGTATATCTCCTTTATATACCTTTTCTATCTAAAATGTTCATGAAATAATTTAGATTTTGTAAGATCCTGTACAAAGCTTATTTATAATTTATCTTATTAATTTGATAAATTTCATTTTAAGATACTGCCTCTAAGATGGTGTAGTTGTTAAAACATGGTGTACAAGAGGGTATTAATTATTTTAATAGTATTTTATACTCCAGTAATGTTTCTAATTTTCATTAAGGGCACCTTTAAATATTTTCCTGTAATAATTTAATGTATAATATAATTAGAAGAGACGAATTTAATCTCTAATAATAAATATATTCTTAGTCCCATAGGCAGTAAATTATAGTGATGTAGCTGGTCTTCAAAAAAATGTTTAAACCTGCATTCTTAATTCATACGGCTAAGAGCTTGCTGTACTTTACTAAGTATTGTTTATTTCACCTAGCAATGTTCATATATTTCTTATGCTGCTTATTTAAAATTATTGCTAATAGCATATATTATTATTATACAGATTTTATAAGCATTCATGAGTTGTTCTATGCCTTTCTTTATTAATTTTCCCAGTTTCATCGAGAAAAGGAACCCATTCACTCATCACGAGATCTCCTGAAACTGTTAGGATGCTACATTAATTTGAAACTGCAGGTATGTCTTTGTTGAGAGATCCCATGTAAGAATGTATAACTATGAACGACTTGGAAATGAGTTTCTGAGCTAAATTGAACAATTGACTATACAGAAGACTAAAATTATATATTATGTTTCTTTTGCTCATGAAAGATTCACTTTAAAACGGATTTTGTGAAATTGATCCTGAGGGGAAAAGTAGGGACAAAGATAAAATGACTTCGTTTTAGAAACTAAGTCCCAGTTTTATTTAAATTAAGAATCGAGGGCCTTAGAACACAAATACTATCAAAAGCCGAATTAGGAACCTGTAGATTGTCTAACTTAAAACAATATGAGTCATATAATATCATTTAGCGAAGCTTGTAGCTCTCTCTCTATATGCCATATATAAATAATTTTCTCCTTTTCAGAATATTTATTTCACTCTCATCATATTTCTGAATAAAACATTTTCTAGAATACATATTGAAAAATTGAATAATTTTTACATTGTGAACGAAACATTTTATATTAACATTTAGTTATATTTAGTAAAGACACTAAAGTAAAAACTGCACTTGAAAATTATATCTAGCAATTTTCAGTTATACGAAGAATGAAATGACAGAGCGAAAACACAAGCAGTTACATTATAAGCATACATATCTGATCATCACATTTTGCTATTGGTTTTAATATTTGCACTTGTTCATATAAATCAAAGGTATTACATCCTACTGAATGATATAAAGAAAATATTTTCATTTTCTAGTTGGTAGAGAAATCTACAAAATGTCATTTTAAAGAAGTATTCGTTGTATGAAACTGTGTTCACTCCTCACACACACACAATACATGTGTTCCTATATCTTCACAGCGGAACATTTTCTGTAAAAGATAAAGACGTTTTCCTTGTTATCAACGTAAAAATATCAACAAGTCATTTATAGATAAGATTTATAGTAAATAAGTTTCATTTTACTGACAGTAAATATCAGAAACAATAGGTTATCTAAAGTTTTATCAAAGGTAAATAAAATGTTGTAATGCGCTGAGTTTCATAACATTGGGTACTTTTTAAAGGAAAAATTGGATCCAATATATGTTGAAATTCTTCATGGTCTTGAACAATTTTGTAATTTTTCAGGTGCACGTTGATAAAACGAAAATATGAAATTCAATAGTTTTATCGCCATTTTATGAATTTGATGCTTGATTTGATTGTTTAATAATTTATGCCTCAGAAAGATAATTGACCAACATTGCATTTTGAAATATTAAGTGATAGTATCACACCAGTTGAGGTGTTATTGGTGTCAGTTCATAAAATATCAGCCATAATCTTGTCAACTATTAAGATTTATTAGTTCCCTAGCTAAATCTGAGAACTAGGTAGAAACACCACTACCAATTATAAAAGAATCACATGGCCAAGGATACGAATATATTAGTATAATCTAATCTACTTGTTTTAGGTCACACTTGACTTCTACGGTATATTTCAATCTTAATTTTATTTGCTGTGAAAATGACTCTAATGTTATTATTAATCTTAATCTTATAACTTCTTCAACAATTAGCTGCAATTGACTACCCAGAAACTAACTGTCGACTAACTATCGGCTGGCTCGACTAACTCCTCAACCAACTTCATCCAAAAGTCAATGTTTAAATGAACAACCTATTTGTATAAATCAAGTCTTCTCTCGGGAGAAAGTTTCGACAGAACAACAGTTAAAAGAAAGAATTTACTCCCAAAGGTTCACATGGATGAGCAGTTGGCAGATGATATTTGAAGACCCAACTCTTCAAACTTCCACTCCACGTCAACGTGCGAACTTTGAGTCTCGACAGATTTAACTGCATCATATCCTCTATCAGTGGTTCGTAAACTTCCCATCGCCGCGGTCCTTCTTTATGTATCAACGTGACATCGCAGACTCCCAAGATTTTGAAAAACCCTCCCTGAATCCCAACACATGGCTGAACGATTCAAAGTTTCCTCAATAATCCTAAGACTGTCTCTGCTACTTAAACAGACTTTTTAAATACTTTTACCTCGTTTCTACTATTTTTTGAAAATATTACATAAAAAATTGCGGCATGTTTGCAAACAATTAAAAAAAACTGAATTAATATTCTTGATAGAAATACATGTTCGTGAGCTATCTAGGATGCCACATCTTTAAATTTTTCCACAAAGTTTTTCAGAATCTATAAAGAAGGAAATCTTAGCATTAAACTAGAGACCTTCGCGGACCCTCTACAAAGACATTGCGGACTCCCAGGGGTCCGCGGACCACAGTTTAAGAATCGCTGATCTATACGACAGTTTTTGTTGACGGTTCTGCAATTAGTTAATAATTTGATTCTTGATCAATAATAGTCTAGACACGTTGCCTGACAGTCATGTGAGGTTTTGTGTCTATAACTAATTTCATGAAAAAGAAATAAATTGTTCTTGGAAACCGAGTACTTACATGAGAAATATGATTCGAAAATAGTAACAAGATATATTGATTTCTAAGTATTATGTATAAAACCCTCTCTCTCTATAGAATGTTTTGACTACGCGCTAGCGTGTGGTAAAACTGCGTCTCAAATTACATGCTAGCGCATGATGTGAAAAAGTGAAATAAAATAATGAGGATAAACGATAAACGAAATGTTGTGAGATCATTTCCCCAAATTATAATTCCTATCATAGCGAAATCATGTTGATAACATGTCGTCTTTTGCAATTCTTCCTCTTGAAAATCTGAAATATCATGGACACCTAGAAAAGAATGAACTCTTCATCAATGATATACTTAACATCATTCGAATACTCGTCCGAAATCTCTCAGCCAAGTGTATTCACAATTTCATAATTTGTTAGAGACTTATTAAATTGGATTTTTATTCTTTGGGAACGTGAAGACCCTGCAGAACTATCGTCTTTACAATTCATATTACAATAATCTTTTAATATAACTAATATAGCTGTAAATTCGGAACCGTATACCTTTACAATTAACTACTAATCTTCACGCCAATGCCAGCAAACACACCTAATATTCAATGCCGATTGAAGCGGAGAATAAATGCGGAGGCACCGCGCTTTACGCGCTTATACGGGGCTAGCTACTAAGACATTATTTCACACCACGCGCTAGCGCATGATTGGCTCTTCAGCATTTAAACTATGTCAATAATACAAAGTGGTATATTAATTATTTTCCGAGTCCTCCTTTTTGAGAATCGTGGGAAAAAATGGAAATAAAATATTTGTGTACTTCACTAAAAACATGCTTCGCTATACTTGCTTTCATTTTTAAAAACAAGTACACTCATGTCCGTAAATTAAGGATAATGAAGTTCAGGCAAAGAGACAGAAGCAAAACAAATTTGATTTATTTGTAAAGTCTATTTATTAAACAAAAGGTAAAGAGCAAAAAAGATGCTATATGTTTGACATAATTAATAAAAATTTCGATTTTTACTCCTGGAGCAAATTTCAAAAAAGAACCTATTTACAAAAAACAGTAAAACATGGTTATATATAAGGAGTATGTCTCCTGGACGATGCAATACAGACTTACAACTCCTACGCATGCTGAGTATCAAATTATCAATCTGATCATGGGGAATATTACACCATTCATCAAGCAATGGCCTCTGAAGTTCCGGTAGACAGGTGGGAGGGGGTTGACGGGCTGCAATTCGTCGGCAAGCATATCCCACACATGCTCTATTGGATTCCAGTCCGGAGAGTATGCTGGCCAATTCATACGGGTGATATCCTCAGATTGAAGGCATTCGTCTACAATGTTTGCACGGTGAGGACGGGCGTTGTAATCCACAAACAGAAATTCAGCACCCATGGCGCCCCGAAACAAACGTACATGTTGTTCCAGAATGACATCCCGATAGATGTGGCCTGTCATCGCTACACTCTGAACATGCAGGTCAGTTCTGGAACCAAGAATAATTCCTCCCCAAACGAGCCATCCTGCACCACCGTAACGGTGTAGATCAATGGTGTTCTCTTGGTGGTAACGGACACCTGGCGCTCTCCACATGAAAGTCCAGCGAGAATCAGACTGCAAACTAAACCTGGACTCGTCGGAAAACATCACACAAGACCACTGTTGCGGTGTCCACAATGCTGCTCTCTACTCCAGGTTAATCGCAGGCGACAGTGAGTTGCTGTAAGGGGAACACATCTGACAGGCCTACGAGCATATAGACCAATGTACCCTAAGCGTCTGTACACAGTCTGCCTTGAAACTGTCGTACCGGTAGCTGAAGTAGAGCTGACGAGATAGGTCTGATGCCGTGCTCCATCTGTTTCTTTTGGCAGTAACTGCCAAATACCGGTCCTCATTCGGCGTTGTAACTCGGGGCGACCTGTGCTGTAACATCTATTACATTACCATCATCTTGGAATTGTTGCCAAAGCCTGGAGATGACACTCTGGGCGATTCCAAGTTCCTAGGATAGTTCCAGCTGGGTACGTCCACATTTCAGTCGTCCGATAATTCTACCACGTAAAAAATCATCCAAATGCTTCCTTTGTGCCATAACTATGCGGTTATTGAACTGAAAGGCTATTAAAGCGCCTGTGAACAATTTTACTTCTTTGCCACCATTCCTTACATACCCCTCTCTTGCATTCTCGTCATTGTGACGTACTATCCGCGCCATCTGGTGGTTTCCTGTAATTTGCTTATTCTTCTTCAAGATGTGTGTGATAATTCTACAGGTGAAATTTTTATTTTAGAGTTCAATTTCTGTGTGATTCTGAATTATCCTTAATTTATGGACATGAGTGTAATGTAAAAAAAATTTTTAACGTGAATTCCTACTTTGTTAGAAAAACGTACGGTCGCCATCTGTTGCAGCTAATTGTAACCACAAAAAAAAAAAAAATAACGTAGAATAAATTTAAAATTAAAAAAATTAATTAATGAATTAATATTTGAAAAAACTGTGTTAGTATCAAGTGTCATCCACTACAAGTTTTAAAAAAATTATTTGAACTTGATTGGATGAATAGAAAGTATTTTATTAACGATTGAAAATTTGAACAAGATAAATATCAATTTTTTGAGAGTTTGAGCTAATAGTAGGAATTGGCCGTTTGATTAATATAAGGTTTTGAACATTTTGAATACGATCCCACTTTTTTATTGCAGCTCTTTGTTACAAAATGCAATTAAAATGCTCAAAAAAAAAAAATCAACGCTGATTTAGTTTATAATTTGTGAAAAATTAATAAAAACCTAACACGTAAAACGTGGACAGATAAATTATAGTTCATTAGGAAGCTCAAATAACTTAAGTACATGATTATCCAACTCGGTGAGTCCTGAGTGACATTTAAGAAAACATGAATATGAAATATATTTATGCTTTTAGCTCAATTTAAGCAGCTGCAGAACGTCAGCGGACTACATGATAATAACCAAAAAAATTCATTTATTAATAATTCATAATGTTCATATATTATCCAAAAGCTCTTTATACACATACGCAAATATATATATATTATTTTTTGTCTTAATATGTAGTCTTTTCCCTTTGAATATCCTCTTTTAAATCCTCTTAAATATCTAAATATCCATACGATCAGTGACTTGAGGGAGGAAAAAAATTAAAAATGTGTAAGAACACACAGGTGAGTTCTGCTGTACCATTTTAAATTATATAAATGCTCTTCAAGTGCCTTTTTAAGAATAGATAACTGGGAGATAAATCAAAATTATCATTGTTTTAAAAACTGCTTAGAAAACAGGAAATACTTTTTTAAATATTATCTCTACGAAAAGTAAAATCTATTTGATTGAAACTTTCGTAGTTTTGCTTTAGAAAATTATATTTACCGTAAAATCCGGCGTATAACGCGCACTTTTAACACCAAAAATGAGATCGAAATTTACGGATGCGCGTTGTAGCTGGGTAAAGTGCACCCCCGCAACCCCCGTATAGGGGGGGGGGGCAGGACACAAAAAGGCCCAAAACCTAATTCATGCCAAATACCCTTTGTAAGATCCGGCTTGGCCCTCCCAAACCTTACTTTGCAGGGGGGGGGGGGGGCCTAATGTTCTCCGTTACGCCGCTGGCTGGGTATAAAAATGAGAGCTTTACAAATAAAGAAAATATGAGAATAGATAAAAATATTCTTATACGTATATCGAAAAGTTGTTTATTTAAAAGAAACGATATTCCTTGTGAACTTTAAGAGTTGTAGTTCTAGAAGTGTTCTATTTTTTTCACAAAAAAGCTTGGGATAATACATCGAATATATGACTTCCAAACATAAGCGAATTACTCAAGAACATTTAAGGTTTCTTTGTAAAAAAAAGGGAGTGCGCGTTATACGGTGAATATATCTAAAAATTTAAAATTGCGGCCTGAAAGTTTAGGTGCGCGTTACACGCCAGATATTTTACGGTAAATTACTGAATGCTAGGCTCATACTACGAAAATCTTATTATATTCTTTCAATTCCTTATATTAGATTATTAATACAAATTTTTGAGGCTACACGAGGGCCATTGGAGATAGATCTCGCAATTTTGACCAATGGTCAATTGACGAGGGCGACACATGCGCTGGCAACTCTCCTTATAGACTTGGAGCCTTGATAAATTTAACATGCATTAATACTTCTACACGGCGGGTCTCTGTTAGTACCAGGACTCTCAAACCCAGTGGAGTAACGTAACACCTGCAACCCCCGCATTGCGGGGGCCCAAAGCTTGACTGACACTAAGTAAATGTTTGGGCTTGGGGCCCAAAACCTGAATTTGCAGGGGGCCCTAATATTCTCCGTTACGCCTCTGCTCAAACCACAATTAGACTCATTTTATTTGAAGAATACTAAGTCTATGCATGTTACAATGTAAAAAAAATGAATGGGGTTTACTCATACAACAACTACTTTACCCTTTAATGTTTATTTTATCGTTCTAACCTTTTTTTAAATGTAGGATTTCATGCTGAATATCGCTACTACTCACTTGTCATTTTGTATGATCTCTGGCCTTTCATATTTTATAAAAAAGCTTTTACAAGCAAGAGATTAAATTTCATTGATTTATTTTATTGATTTGTATTCTAGACACATGCACATTATAGTATCTAGGCTTACTTTACCAGTAAAAAAAATCCATATCAATCGTTTGTTATTTTCATAGTGAAGTTTGTGTTTGGTTGAATGTCAAAACTATATCAATGTATTGATTATTTATTCGAAAACGCTTCCTTCAAACTTTGTATTTAAATTGTTTTCATTTCATGATGTTGACAGAAAAAAGATAAACTGATAAGAAACATCATTGTTTTACTTCAACCGCAGCTGAAATACAGGGATTTTATACAAACAGACGAATTTAAATTTTACAACTAAACTTTTCTCCTTGATATACAGGGTGAGCAGAAAAGATGGACCCTATTTTAAGAAATCATATGATTGAAACTATTGCACAATAAGTGAACTCAATAAGTAATTTCATTTGTCACTTATTGTTCAATAAGTGACACATGAAAGATAGCTGTGATTAAAGATTCAAAAATAGCGGCAATATCAAAGAGTTTTTGACTACGAGAGTTGCCGCCTGTAAACTTGGAATGACCCAAAAAAAGTTTTGGAAAATTTTACAATTTTTTTTTAATTTCAAGCCGCATCATTGGTAATTAATACAACAATAGAAGAGGACAACAAGTAAACATTTGTGCAACATTACGAACCATTGATAGAGTGATGCTACAAAATGTATGGAACGAATTGGATTACATATTGATCGTACTCCATGTAACAAAAGGGTTACACATTGAACATTTGTAACTGAAAAAAAAGACATATTTCTCTTTGTATTCCTGTATCACTTATTGTAATATGTTCAGTAGTTTCGGTAATATGATTTTTTAAAATCGAGTCCATCTTTTGTGATCATCCTGTACTTTCAGAGGGAAAAAATGCAAAAATATTTCTTAAAAATCACCTAGAAAATGATCCATCTGTTTAGATAAAAAATATTAAATTCTGTTACATACATTAAAACTTCCTAGATTTTTCTGCATAATCACTTCCTACATTTAAACATTTGTCATATCCGTTCACTAGCTTCAGAATTCCCAAGTTATACTGACACCATTAAGATATGTGACTACCCTAAATTCGTCGTTTTGGTGAAAATTTTCGAAATTGCATTTATCTTATAGCCCATACATTTAAGATTCTAAAAGCACTCTATTTTTATTTCTAAGATATTTAGAAGCAAAGTTATAGCATAATTAGTAAACCGGAAATAGAGTTTACAAAACCGGAAGTAGATCCCTACACAAAATAATTTTGAGATATTGAATTGAAATTTTCAGAAAATCTTTTATTTAGATTTATCACCAGTGTAGACTATTATCTAATCTCTATGTACATATTTATGTATTGTATTGCACTCTTTGTGAGAAAATAACATTAGGTTTTTGTAAGAAATTAAGTTCTTGCATAAAAAAGGACATATTTCAAAAACTTTCAAAAGTATTACAAATTTTATAGCTCTAAGCACAGATAATGATACTATTTATGTTCTGTATAAATGTTATTCGAATATATTAATTAGAATTTTCAATACAAACCATACCGTAACTTCAATTTTTCACTAAAATTTCACTCAAAATTCCCAATATATCCAAAATTATTTTTACTTTTGTGGAAATTGTACTTGAATTCCTAGTTTTATACCCCACGTCAATTAAAAATGTGTTTATTTAGTTGAAAATTTATATATTTCAAAAAAAGTGCTCCGAAGGTAGTCACATACCTTAAGCCAGATGGTCCCTGCATTCTCTAAATTTTCATCACTTCCAAAATGTTTACCGCCCAGAAACTTTTATCGTGTTTTCCCTCAACTAAGAGAAAATATGGAATAATCGAACTTTTGTATGCATGCGGTGACCAAGCGGCTTAATGAACTGGCGGCACAGTAGTATACCATGGAAACTCTGAAGCTCGTGAACAAAGACGACAAATGTTTAAATGAAGATGATGATTATGTAGAAAAGCGATGAAAGCTTCAAAATATGTAGCAGAATTATTTTGTTCAATAAATATTGTCTTTTTCATTTCTTATAGTTAAACAATCTTTTTTTTTTAAAAAAAATTTTAAAATGCAAGAATTATGTTTGATTATTGAACATTCTAATATATATATTTTAATTAAAAATTTTTGGTTTTTATAAGTTTTCTTGATCATTTGTTTTGTAAAGATTAAATCAATTAAAAATGTATAATTTAATCTTTCATAAATCTTGAAAAAATTTAAAAATAATGTTATATAAATTTAGAGATAAGCTTTCATACTATTTGTATACATATACTCTATTTGTATACATTTATTATTTATATACATATATTATTTATATACATTTAATATTTATATACATATATTTTTTATATACATATCTTATTAAAATTATTTTTTTTAGAAAATTATTAATTATCAGGAAATTATTGAGAAAACTGTACGATATATATCAAAATATTTCTCTAAGATATATATTTCGATAATTTCGAATTAAAAACAAAATAATAAAGGTAAAAAAAAATTTTTTTTTTAAATTCATAGCAGAACGTTTCAAAATAAATTTTATTTGTAATTAATGTATTTAACTTATCTTAATTCAAAAATTAATTATTCCATTTCTTAATTTTGTAATTGATGTGCTGTTTTGTTTTTAATTGTGCTCAACAATTAATTTATTTCACTAATCTGAATTCATAAGTAAATTATTTCGTTTGTTAATTAGGGTCAAACAAAATCACGCATAACTATGATTTTACACTTATCGCTAACTAATTGATAGTGGAATCAAAAATGTATTATCGTAATGATTAAAATTTTCTGTTCAGAAAAATACGTAAAAAAAAACAAGATGGGAAAGATATTCTGGCATAAGTTTATTTATATTTATTGATTTATATCTAATATTTAATCAAAAATGAAAATAAAGCATTCTAATATCTGCTGAAAACATTTATTACAGAAGAAATCCGTTAAAGGATTTTTTTGTTGAATTTAATAAAATTGATTAAACTGTTGCTAAATTATACTTATGCTTCTTAATAATTTATAATAGATGGGAATATGTATTTCAGGAAAAAAATCTTTTTGTAAACATTCCATGTAAAAAGGGAACTTTATGTAAATCTAGTACAGGTATCTATATTCTTTGTTTAATAAAATCGTATGGTTTTCACTGTAAGGATAATAGTACAGGGAAAAAACACTCCTTAGAAAATTTTAAATGAACATGAATTATTGTCGAAAAAAAGAACGAATGTGTTTATTTTGGACATTTAACAATTGTTATGTCTGCTTTCTTGTAAAAGATGAGGACTTGAGAGATTAATGATACAAATTTCTTTCTTTCGTTTCTCTAGGAATTTTCAATTCATTTATATTTCTAAGAGGGATGTATCTGCCCAGAACATCCATATTTTGCATAAAATGTTATGTGTTCCAAGATGTTTACCAAAATATAATATTTTAAAAACTTTTTTAAAAATATAATTACACATTGGGGTTTAACTTTTCAAAATATAGCTGCTACAACGCCTCATTAAAAAAATTCACTGAAATATATTTATTTTATTAAAGTATCAAAATATAATTATAGCTTTTTGTGTACCCAATATGTAAATAAAAAGAAAAATTGCAACTACAGTTTTTAGCAAACTCAGTGTTTTTAAATTCCAGTTTCTATTAAGTTTTATAATGGTTGCTTTTGAATATTATTTCTAAACTATTTTTTTCATTCATTTACGTGTGCATATTTCTTTAACACGTGTGCATATTTCTAAATGGTGTTCCAAAACTTTTTCTCTTAATATTTTGTGAGCACTTAATATTTTGTGATCTTATGACTTCCGTCAATGTTAGTCTTCATTTCCTCGTGAAAGTTGACTTAACAAAATCGAGCTCTTTCAGAAATTGACATAGCAAACAGAAAAGTCAATAACCTTGAAATATTCTTCATAATAATGTTGTAACTCTTACTGTGCGTTTAATATTAATAGTAATCAGTGATTTTCTCAGTATGTTTACATAGAAGATAAAAGAGGATTTTAAATTATATCGTCGTTAAAGTACAGTAATAAATAAGATAATTTTTGACTTTTTTAGAACTTTTCAAAAATTTGTATTTTAATACATATATGCGTACACATTAAAATTAAACATACATATGAGAAAATACGGATTTTTGTGAAGTCAGAAAAAAGTTTTACGGGTAAATTTATGGGGAACAATAATCTTAAAAGAATGCAGGAGGACATAAGAAATATCAAAGTACCAAGGAACATCAAAAATTCAAAAGTACCACCTGTCAGACCTAAATTGTGCATATTGAGGGATTTACATATAAGAAAATTGCTATATATATTTTATTTTAATTAATAAATTAATAAGTTAAAGAACATTTAGATTTTTATACTAAAATTAATTCAAAACTAATTCACTTATTTTGACAGGACGTTAAATTAATAATATAACGAACAAGAAAAGAACAATTATTTATCAAAACATGAGCATAAAAAAAAATTCGTCAGTTTCTGCGGACAGGAATAATTGCGCTGTTTAATTTCCTGTCCAGGCACTTCCGGATTGCTTTACAACTCCAAATGTACGATAAAACCCATAAAAAAATTATTTATTTATTTTGCGTTTAGAGGTCGTGTTTGGAACTATTTGGTTTAGATTACTTAGTTTACAATTAAAATTCTTTTTGAATTAAAATATGGAGAATAAAAAACACATTTTATGGCTTGTTTGAAATGTTACTGTAGAATGTAACAAGAAATGCATAATCTTAAAATTTGTGTTACTAAAAGATATCTCCATATTTAGTTTGTCCCCATACATAGATACTCATCCAGTGCTTATTTTTATTTTCTAAATCTTAAAAGAAATTTAGATATAGTAAGATATACTATATCTAAGATATTTAGATATGGTAAATTTAAATCATAAAAGAATAGTTTAAGTCTTCAAGCGCATTTGTATTACTAAAATAAGACGAAAATTCAATCTTGACGAAAACAGAACTCGAAAATTTAAGGTATCCGACTACTTACAACAACTTTAAAAAAAAAAAAAAAAGATTTTTTTTTTTTTTTGGTTTTTAGATTTGTTTTGTACATTTTAAGAAAAATTTGCTAAAACTAAGAAGATAAAAAGAAATTATTATGACTAAAATGTGGGAAAAAATGGGTAAAAATTGACAAAAAATAACATAAACGAGGCCCATTCTGTATCAAAAGTTCATTGGCAAATTTTCAATTTTGATGTGCTACTATGTTATTCATTGTTGAAATGACCTTCGGCATAAGAGATATTTTAATTTTTTTACAAACACTAGAGTACTTTATCTTAGTTATTATATAAAATTGCTAAAAATAACAGTGATTATATGCACATAAGGGACTGTAAATTTTGTAATAAAACAGTGATTGATAAATCTGAAGGTTAAAACACCTATACTATTATACAGAACATACACAAAAATTTCAGTTAATTATTTTCAAAACTTTTTGAGCAATCGTTGTCCTCGTTTGAACATTTTCAGAAAACAAACACATTTCGAGTAAAACGCGTTTTAAAGTATGACACTTTTCTTAAAGTAATGGCATCTGTTTTTACTAAAACACTTGTAGTTTTTGTTCCTTTGAACGGAAAATAATAAACTTGGTATTTTAAAAGCTAATAAGATGGCCTATGGAATAAAATCATAAAAAAAATTGTAAAGTTTTGGCAAAATTAACAATTTTAGGGTAGTCGGATACGTTAATAATAAAATTTCCCGCTATTTAGAAGTAGATTATTTACGGATTTTTTTAACTAAAAATTTGTATAATACTTTAAAGTTATCATTAGTAATAAAAACTTCTAACTTGTGATTTTGATTTTGCACTATCATTATAAATAATCTGAATACAATAAAAACTGATTATATAAGATCTTTAGCAAGAGTACATTTAATTATTAGGTAGAAAAGCCATTGGCAAATTCTTTAATTAATAAGTTTTAATATATGTATATTAAAAAAATATTTAAAGCGATTTTTAGAAATGAAGCTTAAGTTACGAAAAAATACCTTATTCAAAATAAATAAACGGTAATAATAGGTAACTAAATAAAATATAAAAGCAATATATTATGTAAAATACTCAATATATAACAAAAATTATACTAATAAATATTCTGGAAATGTAGAAAACTTCATCAAAAGTCATTCATCTGCTTTTATTTCCCTCCCCTAAAAACTGTTTCCAAGGATGTTAAAATAGATATTCGAAATTTCATGATAGATTACTCTACAAAAGCTTTCTATATTTTATAAAAATTCCACACTTTCATTTTCCTACATAAGACCCCAAAGAATTGTTTGATTATCTCAAGCAATTTCATTTTCCATTTCTTATATCAATAAAAATTAGTTTATTATCAATAATTTCAAAATAAAATAATGATTAAATTTCAATGTAAAATAAATTCGATAACACTCCAGCTCGGATGGGGGGAATTGAAACTTTTATGTACTTTTAATACCTATACCATTTCAATGGAATAATATGTGTGGTAAAATATTAAATAAAAGTAAAAATTCTCAGCTTGCTATATTTTTAATTAAAAATTATAAATTGAGGTAATCATTTTATTTATTGAGGGGATCTGTCATTTTTCAGTTATATATTTATTAATCTAATAAAATTTTTTGCCAAACTCTTCCAGAATAAATAATTTTATCTTCCATTAATTTTAAATTATAAATAATATAAAATTATATTAAATAATGCCAAAATCATATAAATCGAATTTTAAAAAAAAAATCCTGTTTCAGTATCTTTGAATTTTTTAAAAAACACATGAAAATATAATTTATTTAAATCCTTTGATAAATTTTAGCTGATTTCCTCTTTTAGATTTTGAAAATTGATTATCTACAATAATTATCATATTATAATTATCTTTGAATATATTTTATTATTTAATTTACAAATTTTAATGATACAATTGAAATGCGCACGCTTGACATGTTTTCACAATCGAACCTTATCGCAATGATAATAGTTTTCATTTGAACAAAACACACAAAAAATAATATGAAAAGATGTGACACATGTTTGGCATAAATTAATTAAATCTTATCGGTTTGTCCTCAATATTCTATCCCACCTAAAAATAAAAAATAACGGATAAAAAAACCCAGCTATTTTCAATAAATTTTATCCAAGACATTCTAAATATAGAAAAAGATAGTGAAGTGTTATTTTTTCGGTCAAAAAAAAAAATTGTTTTCGAACGATATTGGCTTCTAAAACCATGTTCATATTCTTACGATGCGTTACTCTACAGAAACCAAAAAGTTATTTTTGACAAAAATTTGACATTTTAATTTTAATGTGCAGGCCCAAGATAATTATTTGGATGTATGAAATTTATCACTCATTATATACATGAATAACATGAGGAGATAGAATATTTTCCAAATGATAAAAAAACAGGTTTGTTAAATATTGATTATTCGATAATATTATCATGCATTGCGAATTAACTTTTTATCACCAATGGAATGTTTGTGTAAAAAATAAAATAAAACTAAAATTTATTCTATGTCTGGAAAAAAGTCTCTCTAATATTTTCTTCTTACACAATAGATGAGTGGTCTAATAATAAATTAATTCCTCATCTGTCATTTGGAAGAAAGACATTTAAAATTTACATCACACCTAGTTCAAAACTATTCAGACTCATCATTTACTGCACCCATCTCATCTAGACCAAACTCATTTGTTTAAGATATAAATGCGCATTTGATAGCACAGGCTCAGATGACACCAAATGACAGCTAATTTCCCCCGTATATGAGTTCATATAAATGAATGCAATTTCGAAATGAAAGGCAGAATGCCCGCATCCAGCTGGAATTCCGAATAAATTTATTTGTCCATTAACCCCTTCGTTCTAATTTCATCCAGTGGTTCCATATGAGGACATAAAGAGACTTGTTGAGTATTGAAATATAAACTCAGCAGACATGAAGTTCGAAAAGGCACTTCTGCAATTTGAAAGATTCGAGCACTCTACATTTAAAACAACTGTAATTTCAGTCCAATTACTCCTCATAATGGATGTTTTACAACTGATATATAACATGAGAAAAAGACGAAGAAAAAGTACATAACATAAAAAGTTAATACCTAACACAAAAAAGGAGATGATGTAAATGTATTTTAAAAATTAACTTCTTTGGAGTGGCCTCAAGCAGACCAAAGAATCTTAAATTTTTTGTCATTGTGTCCTTTCGCCTGTAGTGAAAAGGAGATACTTTGAAGATAGGATATCCATAATTTAATACAACTATATATATATTTATTCTCTGAATATCGTTGTTTGTTTTTCTAAGTTGCTTAAGTACTGCTTAAAAGATATTTGTTAACCCCCCTCCCCCCCAAGAGTATGCACATCACAGTTTGAAATCGCTCGTAAGCTTCTGAAACTCATCTGAACATTTGTTATACTTTACTGTAGTATTCTCAAGTTTTATTTCTCATTTTCTTTATCTTATCCATATGACCACAGTAGCAGAATGGTCATGGTCGTGACCAGGTGGTTTTATATCTGTCGAGCGCTGACGTAGCTAGTCCTGAGTGGGCCCTGTATCCAAATACCTTGGGGGCCTTTTGATATTTTATGATTATTTTCTTACACACATTGGGGCCCTGTAGCATGGGGGCCCCGTATCATTGATACGACGGTAGCTATGCCCTTTCTGTCGAGTACAAAATTCATGTCCTGGTGCCACTACCGAGTGCATATTAAATCAGTCAAGGTTCAAAATCCTCAGATTGGTGGAGTGTGGAAATTTGGAGAAGAGGTGTCAGCTCAGGTGTCCTCTTAGTCATTTGACCGTGATTCAAAATTACGAGGACCATTACCAACTCTTTCGTGTAACTTCAAAAAGTGCTCAATTAATAAATAATCAACCAACTTGTGACGGGTGCTTACGCGTTTCACTAACCTTCTCTTAAATTCTATATTTTATTTATTTCAACCAATCTCCACCGGGAGCCAAAAGTGTGACTTATGCAAATGTGTGTGTGAGATATTTCGGGTTTAGCGAGTTCGAAAAGGATATGAAAGGGGAAATGAAATGAAGAGTGAAAAGAGTTGAGACAGTAGTTTTTCTAGTGGAATTATAGTCGTCGGGAAAAGTCTATTGAAAAGTATACATAAAATCGGTTCGGGACGGAACTGAGAGAAAACTGAGATTGAAGCCGCTCATTAAAGCAATCCAGATATAGAAGAAATAATTAGAAGAACCTGCTTTAAGAAAAGGTATCTGGTCAGTTTGTTTTCTCAAATTAAATATAAATGTGTAGCTTAATTGTACGCGTCGTCCTTCGTGGATTCAGTTAGGATTCCGTCGTTCATAATCGAATTCTTCTCATACTCCACTGTGTTTTATTGTTCTTAAAATTTGAATATTATTTGTGTAATCTCTCAATTAAGAAAGGTCAGTAAATAAGATTGATTTATTATATATAAATAAGTAGTAATTAATCATGAATTCAACACATTCAGATTTAGATAATACAAGAAGGGGAGTTAATAATCTTAGAGGTAGTGATAGACTACGACAAACTAATCCCTTCTCCATGAGCTTAAGTTTAACATTCTCTGGAACCATTATCTAGGAGTTTGATATTCTTCCCAAAATATGTCGTATTTGAATGGGTATTTTCAAAAAAAAAATATTTCCTGTTGTTTCCGATGACCAAGAGTAAAATTAGCACTTTTATCTAATAGAAAAGGTAATAATTCTAGTTATTCATTAACGAAGACAGTTATAACTCCAATAAAATATTTTATGGCAAGAGTCGCGAAGAATACTGTAAAAAATGATACGGTCTCTTTTTAATTAAAAATGTAGCCTCATCATTTGTTATCACTATACATATCAGTATTTAATTTTGTTTTTTTATTGTCATAATTATCAAATAAAAATATATTGAGGATGTTATTGATAATATTTTTAAAAATGGTACTCTTTTTTTGGCTTTTCGGTTTTACTTGCGTATTCCTCTTTAAGCAATACACGTATTCCTATATAGATGTAAGTGAACAACAGTTTGAGAACCACTCAGAATTGCATTATATGTGGGAAGAATATACATTTTGTAAAATATTTACTTAATTGAGTAGTATTTTGATTATTATATTATGTAAACATATCAGGTTTTATAACAGAAACTGTTCTGAAACTGTAAAATATAACCGTATACTTCGCAAAATTAGATATTATTTGAATAAATTGATCCATCAAACAAATGCATTATGATAGAATTTACTTCCCAGAAATGACGATAAATAACAAAGTACAGATTTGGGGTGTTTATCAAAATTCTTAAGCAAATAATTGAAACTTAATTTTAAGGGGGAAAAGGTTAACTAATAAAACAGAATTAAAACAGTATGCAATGAAAAATTAAAAAAAAATTTTTGAGAAATATTTTTCAATATTTTCCTTTGTTGTAATGAAATTTCAGCTAAAGCAATTCACACATAATAATTGACTAAACTAAATATTCGCAAAATACAGTTACTTATATATACTTAACATAAGAAAAACAATAGAGATAAGAATATCATAATTTTGAACAATTTTATATAAACTCATGATAAAGCGTTAATATACTAAAATAACAATTAGAATATAGTTGCAAGCAAATCTGATAATTTAAAAATATAGAATTTTATTTCATGTTTACTTCAGAAACAACGTCAGAAAATTATGATTTATTTTCAATTTCTGGGAAACTGCATATTTGATAAGCGTAAGTTTGTTCCAGTTAATAATACTTTTTGTTCGAATTATTCGTTGACGTACGGTTTTATATAACTAATGGCTCTTTAAAAGAAAATTATATCACGGAATTTTATAATAAATATCTCAACTAGAAATTAATTCATATAAAATTAAATATATTTCATTAATAAGTAATTTCAAGAAAACCAACAATAGTGGGAAAAGAAAAAACTATTTACAAAATTTTAAAACGCAAGAAAATTTTCATTTCTTTCTCTTAAGGGAGAATTTAGAGGCATAAATTACTTCTGAATATTGGCAGAAAACATATTGTATTATTGATTCGTTTAAGATAATGATGATATTTTAAGAGATAATTATATACTTATGGATAAACATAATTGTCTTGGATTAATTACTTTTTGGTAAGAAACTCAATAAATAAATTTTCATATATAAATTATATTTGTTTATTATTTATATTTCTAACGCGTGATAAAATCTTAATAAACACTTTTAAACCTTTCAATAATTTAGCTTGTTTATATAAAATATGCATAATTAAGTATAATCAATGTTTATCTAAATTATAAATAAATAAACATAATGTTAGAATGGAAAATTTTACTTAGATTTGAAAAACGTATTCGATTTGAATCACCACAAATCAAAACTGGAAAGAATCTAACTTCAGTTCGGAATCAAAAATTTCTGAAAAGTTTTATTCGATTTCTTGAGAGAAATTTTACTCAGAGAATCCATATTTTTAGAAATTAATGTTATTGACCAAACTGTGAAATTTACAAAAAATGTTAGTATTCCTTTGGATACAACTCTAAAAATGCATCATAACATGTAATCGTTCATATTCGAAATAATTTCTATTTCGTTTATAATTGAAAGTTTTATTTTTGATATTTTATTTTCAACCATTAAATAAAAGAATTATAATATCAAAAAATTAACACGCACATTCAGGAAAATTTTTTACATATTACATTTTTTTTTTTAAATTTAAAAAAGGAGATTTTTTGTTAGAATTATTTTGCAAGTAGTACTTCCTAAACAAAGAGTTTTCTTTTTGCTTAAAAACATTAATGAGAGTTCGCTTACCTGCCTCTGTACAAATACGATTCCAAAACCTGTTGCTTTTCATTGTTTTCAACACATGTTTCTTGTGCGTTGCTGAAAGTTCCGTATTCTTTGGCATCGTGGTTAGCAGCAGATAGTTTGTCTGCCATTTTGTTCACAGAAAAGAATGTCAATTGTCAAGCTTATCCGTTAAATAGTCCTTGTGTAAAAGATACTGATTCCTTAACTGAACTTTTCGTCACATCCGCGGATAACCGGAGTTGTACTAATCGCGTTCGCACGAGTTGGCGTTGTTTTCATCCTGCGCGCGGAAAGAATGCCAAATAGGTTGGCGACTTATCGCTTTAAGGTGATGTAAAAAGAATGAAAGATAATTCGCGCCTTTTATCAGTCTTTGAAAGATTAAATGATCAAGTAACTGGTTTAATAAGACCGCTATTTTATCGGAGTTATTTTTGCGAATACACTTTTTTTTTCTGTGAAATGGGATTTTTTTTCTGTGTTGGTTTCGACGAGTGAACAGAAAAAATGTACAATAATTAGAGGGAAAAAAAGGAATAAATAAACAGGATAGTAAGACATCGACGAGATAGTAAATCACACGAAGGTCAGAGTTGACTGGATTGGGAACAATATTTTTCTTATTTTTTGCATCATATTAATTAAATCATAATTTTTAGATTCTAATGTTTGCAAATGACGAGAAAAGCATTAAGCGTCCTAAAATATTAATATTAATAGTGTTTTAGTACTTTTCAAATCTTAGATGTGAGAATTTTCTTTTCCTTAAATCTACTGGAATAATTTTCAAATTTACAGATGATGTTCTTGTTATATTAAGCAGAATTCTCTGCGCGTATATATAAAGAAGTGCATAATGTAAAAAGACCCAAACTATAATTTTTAAGTCAAAATAAATGATATTTTAGGCATTAAAAACTAAATAAATTTTATTTTCAATTAATAACTAACAATAAAATTTCAAAAATATGTTAAAAAATGCACTGGTTTCCAAAAATTAAGATACAACCATTTTTTTACACCTAATTTTTGAAAATGAACGAACCGAACACAGAAACAAGAACTTTGGAGGAAGTGTACACTCAACAGGTTTTTACTAAATGCGATTCAAAATTTTGAACAAAATGTAACACAAACAGGATTTATAACAAAAAGCGTACTGCTTGCAGAAGTGTCCATTCTTGGAGAAAGCAGTACTTCACAGTTTAAGATGGACAAATTTCAAATAAACATGACTATAAGGAATTCTCTCTAATGTATTCACCCCTAACTTATTGCATTGCCTTTATCGACTTTCCATGCTACCAATTAAGTTGCCGATCACTGAAATGAGAAGAGAGGAGCAGACACGGAGTACCGAGCAGGCAGTACCAAATATGCTCTATCGCAGTGGTTCTTAAACGGTGGTTCATGGACCCCTGGAGGTCCGCAGCATCTTTCTTAAGGTCCGCGAAGGTCTCTCATTTAATGTTAAGATTTTTCTCTTGTACAGACTCTGAAAAGCCTCCTGAAAAAAATTGAAAGATATCCATCCTAAGCGCCCCCAATGAAAAACTCTACTATATAGAGCATGTATTTCGATCAGAAATAATGAATCAGTTTTTTAGCCGTTTGTAACTACATAGCCATTATAGTAACTACAGCGTAATATTTTCAAAAAGGTGTAGGAACATTTTTGCAAAAATTAAGAACTGGCCAATACGGTAACGATTGTATTTAAATCACTCAGCCATGTGTTGGGAGTCAGGGAGAGGTATTCAAATTCTTGGGGGTCTGTGACGTCAGGTTCACTTATGGGGGGGGGGATCGAAAGTTTAAGAACCACTGCTCTATCGGATTCATTTCTGGGGGTTGATCAGACCATTCCTTTATTTCCAAAACATGATCCTCAACGGAGTCCTCAACAAGAACAGTTCTACGAAGCCGTGCATTACAGTTCATCAATAAATTTATTATCCACCCATTAATCGTGACAAGTTCTATCAGTAAAACTCAATAATATCCTTAAGATAGGAGATTAACACCTCACCAGAGATCAAGTGCCCCGATGACCATTTTACAGAAGTTCATCAAAAAGAAATTAATCACCGATAGATGCGCGGATATACCGATCCAAAGGTCACGTACCATATCCTCTTACCAGACATAGTTCTACGGAAAACGCATACAGGTCAATGTCAGGGTCTCAGCAATTTTTTTTTCTTCTTCTTTTCAATGGGGCTGCGTATTGGTATTTTAAACCTTTGTAGACCTAGTACATTCCCCAGGAGCTGGTATAACTTTTTAGCGCTGCACCATATAGGGGATACCAATTACAGCAAGCAATTTTGACGCCCAGTTTTCTCAGGCATCTGAGCTCTTGGCGATTCGAACCAGTACTAGGATTTAATTTTGCCGAGAGCATCCAAGTCAAACAGACACTCTAGGGATCTTTTACATGCAGCATAATCATACGACATGGCCGCTGTCGATTTTCTGCATCATGAAAATCCACCGACTTGGGCCGGGGTCGAACCCGCAACCTTGGGTGCAGAAGGCCAGCGACAAACCAACCACGCCACCCAACCGGCTGTCTCTGCAATGTTAAATTGATTGTATCTGGTATATTGTTCCATACAGATGAGTAGACTCCCTGAATTACTCTTCTGTGGGAACCTGTACTCTTCTTTGAAAAGCATAGAAGCTTATTGTTGACTGGTCCAAGAAACGTATTCTTTTTCTCAGCTTAAATGGCAATACAGAGAGATCAGAGAGTTCAGAGGGACACATACAACTGGTCGTATGGCATAAAGACTTTCCGTAAAATAGTTATAGGCTTCCATAGTACAAGAATAATTGTAGATAGTAATAATTTAAATTTTTGTTAATGAACATATAAAAAAAACTTATGAAAATTAATTAGGAAAAAACAAAGCTTTCTAAATCCTAAGCACCCATTTGTAATTTTTATTATTTATATTTTATGTATAAGTATTAAAAAAACTATTAAAATCTTTCTTTAATTATTGGAAACTTTCACAAATAATAACTGAACAAAATGCTCTAGTATTCTTCCCATAAAGATCGAAATGAACCAAAAAGAACTTTCTTTTTTATTGTTATATAGGCTAAATTAATTATTTTGAAACCCTTTTTTAGTTCAGATTAAGCTTTTGATGCAATAAGACCTTTTATAGTAATTTTTTGAACATAGTGATTTGACAAAAAATATTGATTTTTTGGGCACGTTAAAATTTTTTTGGTAATAATTAATCAATAAAATTACAAAAACTACTTTTCCTTTAGACTTTGCTGTAAAAAAAAATAAAAATACAGGTACGCATATTAAAAAAAGTCTATTGTCATAAGAAACTCAATGTTTGCTTACGTAAGTCTTGACAGTCTTTTTAATAATATGTGTATAAAAACCGGACACTTTTATCATTTCCTCGTGTTTGCTTTCTCCATAGCACATTTTTCTTCGATTACTTTTTGCTTCCCCCCCCCCATGATATTATATGACAATACTAAAATCCTTTTATGATTGAAGATAAATATGTAACAGTGTTTAAAGATCCTTTATCGTTGGAAATCATTTTTAGATTATGACATTATATAAATGTCACAGGTATCAGGAATAAATATTTGTAACTTTCAATTATTTTTCATTCATACTAAACACTGACAATAATTTATTTGTATTTATCAAACTTTATATGCACTTTATATTTATTTTAACAATTAAACTTTAATTTATATAGACAGAGGTATTAGGTCAACATACACATGTTAGTTGTGTTGTTGTTACTTATGCTATCTGATCCACGGTAACATCATATCAAGGTTCACGAATTCATCGCTGCAAAGCGCTACATTTACGCCTGTCGTTAGCCGTAGCTTTGAGCTCCATACAGGTGACAGTACGATTTGGCTCAGTTCCACCCAAATTTTGGGAACAATACTCTGGGAGTGGTCGGGGCCTTCCGCCCACCTCACGAGAGGACTTGCGGCTTGATGGCTATTTAGAATACCCCCATGCCACGAAGGCACTATGCATTTACAAACACTCATGCCTTCTCCGGGATTCGAACCCAGCCCTACGTCCCTAACCAATATACCGGATGGGCGGTTATATTATTAGTTAACTAATGTAATGTTGTAATTACTGCAGTAGAATTTATAAAGTTAAAATTTCATTTTTTTATTTAAAATAATGAATAAGTTTTATTTGAAATAAAAGAGATATGTTATATTTATATAGAAATCGTATGTATTAGATTATGAAACAGAAATGCGTCTCAGTTTTTCGGAATAGATATTTTTATCGATTCGATACCATTTTTGACACAAATTTAATGATGAAAAATCATGACGTGATTCTATAGATTGATAGCATGCTAAAGAAATTCAAAGTCTGAGAAACTATGGGTGAATCAAACTTCTATTTATTCAGAGAAAAAAATCTGTTTTTAAAAAAAACTCTAAGCTTTTTATCGTTTTAAATTTTATAAAGTGCGGCTAAAATTATCAATTTAAAAAAGGTTTAGTGAAAAGAAACAGTCATAAAAAAACGAAGAGTCATAAAAATTAAGAATATTTTAGAAATCGTTTGGCTGTTTGCGAAGAGTTTTGTTCCTTAAGAATCTAAAAATAAAGATAAAAGTTAAAATTCTGTTATTATTAATTGTCAGCCGTGAACCCAATTCATACTAAAGAAAAAACTAAACTCATCAGAGCAACATCAATTCACCATTTTATTCCAGAGAAATCTATCTACTACATTCTTTTGGCTCCTTGCCAAAGACAAGATACACAAGCAGCTCGTTTAAACCATTACATCATGACGTCACCAATGAGTAATATAATAAATTTACCGCGTGACCCTGACACCTTCCCCCTGAGAGTCATATTAGATCCGAAGATCAAATATGGCTAAAACAACCTAAGGGTCACACGTTACATACACAAAAAAAAACACTGCTTAAGCACTATCTTAAGATTATACACTACATAAAAAACCAACACATTAAATTTTACACAAATATACTACTTAACTTAATCATCTAAAAATAAAGTTTAAAGAAATGTTTTAAAGTTCAATTATTCTTAAATCTTCTAAAAGTTCTTATTTAACTACGGTTTACACTTACAGTCTGGATAGCGCATCTGCATTAACTAGTTTTGATCCTTTTATGTGACTTGCTTCAATGTCATGGCGTTGAATTGCCAAAGCCCACCGCTGTAATCTCGGACATTGGGATGCAGCACTAGTAAGAAACACTAGGGGATTATGATCGGTTAGTAAGAATATCTTTGCTCCGCACAGTAAAGTTTCAAATCTTTTCAGAGCCCAAATAATAGCATACGCTTCCCTCTCAATTGTTGACCACTTTTGTTGGCTTGGATTCAGTTTCTGGCTCCCGAAAGCTATGGGATGAATGTTGTCTTCTCCATCCGACTGACCTAGACAACATCCGACCGCCGTCTGAGATGCATCCGTATGCAAGTAGTACGGTTTATCTATGTTTGGGACTTGCAATTCTGTAATTCCACATAGTGCTGTCTTCAACTCCTTGAAAGCATTTTCAGCCTCCTTGCTCCATGGAATCTCATTAGGGACTTTCTTTTTCGTGAGCTCCGTCAATGGTAGAGCAATTTTTGCAAAGTTTGGAATATACTGTCTATAAAAATTGCATAATCCTAATGCACTTCTCAGTTGCTTCTTGGTCGTTGGTGCCTCTAAGTTCTGAATCGCTTTTATTCTTTCTTTGTCAGGTGAATGTCTACCTGAACCAATGACATGTCCTAAGTATTTAACTTGTTGTCTTGCAAACTCACACTTTCCTAAATTCACTGAGAAGTTAAAATGCTCCAATCTTTTGAAAACTTCTTCCAGATGATCTAAATGTTCTTCCCATGTATCAGAGAATACGGCTAAATCGTCGATATACGCGCATGCAAAGCCAGATATAGTTTGGACCACTTTAGACATGGCTCTTTGGTAGGTTGCAGCAGCGTTTCTTAACCCAAATGGTAATACATTCCACTGGTACTGTCCTCGATGAGTACGGAACGCTGTTAGATGTCTGCTGCTGTCTTCCATTGGTATAGACCAATATCCTTTCAACATATCTAGAACAGTAATAAATTTTTTCTTCCCTACTAAGAAATTCAACTCCATCATATTCTCCATTGGATATGCGTCCGGTACGGTAAGAGCATTCAAACTTCTGAAATCTATGCATAACCTAAGTGTTCCATCCTTTTTATGAACACATACTACTGGGTGTGCTATTTCACTTACAACAGGTTCAATCAGACCTAACTCTAACAATTCGTCTATCTGTGCGTCTACTTTCCTCTTTAAGTTTTCCGGTATCTTATAAGTTTTGGGTTTCATCTTCTCCTCCTCAGCCTTCAGTTTTATCACGTGTTCACCAACTTTAGCTCTTTTTATTTTTCCAGAAAACAACCTTCTGTGTCGATGTAACAAATTTTTTAGTTGATTTTGTTGCTTCTTAGATAAGTAATCCAACTTCACTCTGTCCAATGCTTCATCATTTTCCTCAGCAGCAGGAACTGTTGGCGTTTCATATATCTCACCAAATTCATCATCGATATCATAAACAACTCCAACCGTTTGAACTCTCGCTTTGTATTCTCTAATCTTGTTAACATGCAGTAATCTTAAGTTACCTTCAGGCATCTGCAAATAATATGAATTTGCTTTTACTCTTTTAACAACTTTAACTGGACCTGTCCATCTAGAATATAGTTTATTCGTTGAATCAGGTATCAAAACAAGCACTTGATCTCCTGGTGCAAATTCTCGATGTTTCTTTTGCCTGTTATAATACTTAGCGTAGTTACCTTGTTGCACATCACTTGTTAACTTTGCCTCGCGGGTTGATACTTCTAACTTTTCTTTTAATTTTTTCAAATAACTCTCTACTGATCCCTTCATATTCAGAGGTAATAACGTGTTTCCAGTCCAAATTGACTTCAATATAGACAACGGACCTTTCGGCTCCCTTCCATACATTAGCAGAAAAGGTGGTACACCGGTAGTTGCATTGGGAACTTCCCGATAAGCCCATAGTAAAAACGGTATATGCCTATGCCAACTTCTTCCTTCCTCTCTAATAATGTGATGCAACATGTTCTTGAGAGTCTGGTTCCATCTCTCAACTAACCCGTTTCCTTCTGGATGGTATGGTGTCGAAAAACGTGGGCAAGCTCCTAAAATCTTCAAAAACTCTTGCGTTAAACTTGCAGTAAAATTTGTCGCATTGTCCATTACGATCACTTCTGGAATGCCTGTTCTACTGAATATTTCGAGCAGTGCTTCACATGTACTCTTAGCCGTTAGTGACTTGAGCGGGACTGCTTCCGGCCATCTAGAATGCTGATCCATCAAACAAAGTATATATCTATGTCCCTGTGACGATACTGGATCTATAGGACCAATTAGATCAACGTTTACCACTTGGAAGGGCAATTCAGGACGAGATACAGGTGTTATTGGAATTTTGTCAACCGAACGAATTACTTTTCTGCACTGACAACCATGACAAGAACTACAATATGCTTTAATCTCCTTCACCATTCCTGGCCAATAAAATGAAAACTTGATTCTCTGAATTGTTTTATGAGCTCCTAGATGTGCTCCGAACACTGATTCATGTGCAATTTCTAGTATCTTCCTCTTCCTAATTTCGGGAATCACTAACTGTTTTATCCTATTTCCGCACAACAGCTCTTCATGGTACAGGATATCGTTTTCTATCACATATCCTCCTTTTTTTAGCTTAGCAAAATTCCATGCTTCTTGAAGAGTATCGCAACTCTTTTGCTGTTTCTTGAATTTTTCGGTGTTATTTTCATTCTCCTCATCATATTCTGTCATTGTTGGCTCCTGTTCTTCCTCCTCAGTATTTACACTTTCATCTAACAATTTTTTGGGGGAATCTGATCTTAAGTTTACAGCGGCTGTAAATCTGGGATTGTATATTCTCTCTTGTTCTAACAATGCTTCATAAGTTTCAGTATCTAATAATATATCAGCGTTCAGTCTGTCCACAGTTGCCACCACCGTTTTAATTACCGGCGTAATATACCCGTTCGTTACCAAACCAATATCCACTTCTTTTAGTTCAGCCTTTAAACAATCACCAAATGCAGGTTGCAACATTATATATCCTTTGTAATCGACTTCTTTCCCTACTACACTGCTTTTAAACACGCTAATTTGTGCACCTGAATCTACTACAGCTTCATATTCTACTCCACCATAAGAAATTTTCACTATTTTAAGATCCGACATTTTTAATTGAACTGCACTGCATTTCTTATTTTCCATTAAAACTTCGCCATTGAATCTCGCTGTGACTACTTTGCTTTCATCCTCAACTACTTTGACTTCTGCCACTTGCACTTCAGATACCTTTACCTCAGCAACTTTACCCTCGGTCTTTTCTCTCCCATCTTTCTTATCCCTGCAAAATCTCGCAAAATGTCCTACTCGTCCACAATTGAAACATGTAACTGGTTTTTGGAAAGAATTTCGCTTATCGAATCCACTGCGGTTGTTAGATTCTTGTCTATATCCTTCACTCAATGTATGACATCTTCTATTGAACGTGCCAGGCTTTTCCCGATATGAATTTCTATACGGTTGAGAAGAAGTAGCTTTAGTGGCCTGATTATATTGCCTTGCGTTTTCATAATCATCTAACTTCTCAGCAAGATCGTCAACTGTTACAATTCTACCCCAATCATCAATAAAATGTTGTTGTATATCCCTGGATACTTGTTCCTTCATCTGTTCTACAATGACAAGTTGTTTCAGACTGTCAAAATTGTAGATATTTAGTCCCGAAATCCACTCATTAAAATAGTTCGCCAACTCAAATCCAAAATCTCGCCAAGTGTACTCGGTCGATTTACAATGCCTCTTAAATTTTATTTTAAATGCTTCTGGGCTCAATTTAAATCTTTTTAATAACATACTTTTTATATGCTCATAGTCATTTGCCTTTTCCTCAGGTTCCCTGGCAATCAAATTCGCCATTTCTAACGGCAATAGTCCAACAAGATTCGTAACCCAGTCTTCTTCTTTAATATGAACTCTTCGTGCTTGTCTTTCAAACAGTATTAAGTAAAAACTTATATCACCTTCTTTAGGGTCAAAAGTACGCATTAATTTTTGCAATCCAACTGGTACGTGTTCTTGTATTCCTTCATTCTGAGAGTCCATCTCTCTCCTAAAACCATTATTCCTTATCGAAGCTTCTATTCTCAACTTTTCTAATTCATATTCTCTTTCTTGACGCTTAATTTCATCTTCTCTTTCTTGACGCTTAATTTCATCTTCTCTTTCTTGACGCTTAATTTCATCTTCTCTTTCTTGACGCTTAATTTCATCTTCTCTTTCTTGACGCTTAATTTCATCTTCTCTTTCTTGACGCTTTATTTCATTTTCTCTTTCTTGGCACTTTATTGCTTCTCTTTCACTTACTATTCTGTGCAGTAATTCTTTCGTGAACGCCTCATCATACTCTTCACTTGCTAATATCATATTTTTTAAAGCAGAAACTTTCATTTCTTCCGTTACAGTTTCTCCTAATTCTTCCGCCAAACACTTCAAATCTACCTTCAAAGCTCTTCCTAAAAACGCCATTTTATCAACCGTTGGATATAACTGGAATTCACAATCTTCAAAACAGTTTCGATGTCGCCAAGCTTCACAACAGTTCGCAATTCTTATTCTTGAACCAATTCGAAATCCTCAATCTTCAAAACAGTTTTAAATCCTTAATCTTCGAAACGATTCGAAATCCATTTCGGTTTTCTCGCACAAATGTCAGCCGTGAACCCAATTCATACTAAAGAAAAAACTAAACTCATCAGAGCAACATCAATTCACCATTTTATTCCAGAGAAATCTATCTACTACATTCTTTTGGCTCCTTGCCAAAGACAAGATACACAAGCAGCTCGTTTAAACCATTACATCATGACGTCACCAATGAGTAATATAATAAATTTACCGCGTGACCCTGACAATTAATTAAAAAAAAAGGATTCAATATATATAAAGAGCTAAAGCA